>JAJKFJ010022478.1:0-94443 GCA_027382625.1 Tetmemena sp. SeJ-2015
TATTTACTTTCTACTCGTAAACTTCTATGTTATCGTGCTTCTTGTACCAACTCTTCTTCATGAAGGTGTTGTGTGTGAACACAGCTTCGTCAGCACATACAAACTTCACGCTATCCCTCTCACACCTCTGTTTGAGGCTATTCAGAAACTCATCAATAAAGCATTTCTATTTGTGTCCTTGCATGATAATTTAGATTGATTATCTATTTCAATTGTAGATTAAAATAATTTATCTGGTGGTACAAACTGAATTAATGAATAATTGCCTAATTAAGGATTAATACAATAAGTCTTCGCCAATTAGAATGTATTTTTAATTGAAAAGAAAGTATTTGATGATGTGTTAATCAAAAAATAGGAAAATACTAGGCTTATATTAAATTATTAGATCCAATTGGTTAATTATTGATCTCTACAGACGAGTCTAATTAAACATTATAATTTTGATTATAACTCCAATAAATATAAGAATTAATCAGAATCAGTCAATGGCATTTATAAGTAAGAATTAGTTTTCATCTTTTTCTTAGAACTCACGATTCTCTTAACTTTTTTTCTTTATAATTACATTTTATTATAATTTTGATTAATTTTTTAAAAAGTAAATTATTCTTTAGATTTGGGAAAGGCACCGACCTATATATTATTATTTGTCTAAAATAATTTTATGGCTTTAATTAATAGATAAATAAATTAAGGCAAAACTATTTAGAAAACTGTAACAATTACTAATCAAAGAAAAGATCAAAAGTAATTTAATTCTCTTTATTCTTTGGCTCCCATGAAAAATCTTTATAAATTGTGTCTACTCTTGCATGATTCTATATTTTCGATTGCTGTCATTCCTCTATTGATTATTAAAATAAACTTTATTCTATAAATATACCATTTATTTTATCTAACTGATTAGGCTTTATGGATTATAACCATAATTTGAGTGTCTAATTATATATCTAAAAAATCAAGAAGATCTTCTGAGAAAATATAATTGGTCATATCTTCTAAAGTTTAATTTTATAAATACTCATTTTTCAATATAAAACATTTTAAATTTTTAAAAAGTTCTCCTTTAAAACAGGTGATTTGGGAAGAAGATCAGGAAGTTTTTGCAAGCATAAATTAAGAAAAATATTTTTAAATGCTTTCATTCATCATAGGAAACGAGAAAAACTATTACAGCAAAGTCTTAAAAATATGTGTTTCAAAACTTGAATTTTCTAAATATATAAAGCAGTTTAAATAGGATTTAAATTCTACAAAGTTTAAATTTAAATCGACCTCTCAATCAATTTAATTCATCATATAGTGCGCATAATTAAGGAGAAAACAGGACTTCATTAGGAGAAACGTACAAACTTCCTGAAGGCATTAAATACACAAGTGAAGAAGCAAATAATTACTTAGCAGGTATATTCAATTTCGAAGTACTTGAGATGGAAATATACAAATTTGATTATGGTTGAGAATTAAATTAAAACCGGAGATTGTTTAAAAAAATAAATGGAAAATTTGCAACTTTGTGGCAGTTAAAATCGATCAAATACCTTCTAATCTGCATCTTTTCGATAGTATATCAAAATTTAATATGGGTTTTTCTTTAATCATCTTGGTACCACCTCTAAGCAGTGAGGTATGATGTGCTTATTCATCCTCATCATAATATTCATCTTCATTGCAAACTTGTGTCCCTTATAAAATTTCACTGAGCTATCCTTCGCAATAGTTTTAAGGATGAAAATTTCTTAAAATTTATGTTTAATCGAATGGTTTAATAATTATTTAAGTCGGAAGCACTTCCACTGCCACTTATTTATTCCATTTTAATTTAATAATTAATTGAGTTCTCTTTTTTATTAAATTTTAATCTATAATGAAAATTTCTGTCTCAATTTAATTTCAACACTCTAAATCTTCTAAAATTTTGAAATAACTATTCTAACAATCAGGGTGGTAGTCAAAAGTGAAATTAACGGTAATCGAGTGTGATCTGATTGTGGTCTTGGCTAGTTCTGATGCGTGGCAGTTTGAAGTTCTCACGTCTATTCTAGTAGAGATCTATTTAAAAGTAGGAATTAAATTTAATCACACATTAATTATTAAAAAATCACATTTGCACATTGATAATAAAAACACACTACTGATTAAATTAGAGTGTAATTGTTCCAATAGTCTAATAATGAGTGGGAGTGGTTTGGACATTGCGAATAAGAAGGCGTAGAATTTAAGATTAAATAGCAGAATTAGATAAGCCTTAAAAGTTCAATAACGAAAATGAAAGCGACTCTTTCTTGATCGCTCAAGCAAAGTCTTTGTCATCCAGCTAAGTCATATCTTCCGCATTTGTGTCTGTGAAGTCGTCCCCTTGCATTCCCACTCTGTGCTCCAGAAGCCCTTCCTCGAGCATCTTTTTTCTCAAAGTACTCTGCTAACTAGTCAGTACAGAATGGAAAAGGCTTTTTGAAATATCCCTTGCTTCTCTTCATTTTCACAAACTTCGCCCTTGCTTCGAAGGCCCCTCTGTCTAGCTCATCCATTTCCCCCAGGGCGTTTTATTAGAGGTTATGAGTATAGAGCAGCCTTTATATCTTTGACTAGCTTGCCCAAGTTTTTCATTTACGGCATATCCATTACCCTCAAGGAAGCGCTTCATTTTGGCAACTCCTCTGCTGCTGAGAAAGATAGGGCTGTTTAATTTCATCCAGAATCACCAGAGTGGGAGTTTATTCGGCTTTCGCTTAGTCCAGGCAAAAGTTTTCAGTCACCTCTTCAAGCCTCTCGGTGCAAAAGATGTTTTCCAATAACCTTGCGAGGCAAGTCTTTCCAGTTCCATTTTCTCCGTGTAGCCACACAGCTTTCATCTTAGAGTCGCTCTCTTTAACTATCACCTCATAGATGGCCCCAAGAGCAGCCTTTAGGCCGAATTCCTCTATCATCTTTCCAGTTATCGGTGGCAACTCTACTCTATTCTCAACTCCGAGTCTCATCTTCTCTAGATAGTGGAGCAGTTGCTCTGCGTGAGATAACTTAGCCTCTGGTATGGCACCTGCGTTCCTGTACATAGAGAAGAGAGTCTCCAATTTTCGTTTGCGATCATCTAGCATCTCGCTGATTACTGCGTCGTCTTTATTTTGATCGAAGAGGTCATAGTAGCTCTGCACTCTACCCTGCCTCATCAACTGAATGGCCTACTGGACGAGTGGATCCACTTCCTTTGCCCCTTCATGATTAGGTCCCATATTCAATCTCAGCTCGTCGAGAGTTACTATTTTGAGCTCTCTTTATAAGACTTTCCCATCACCTGTCAAGAATACGACTGGGCCATTATGCTTAAGTGCTTTTGCGATATTGCCCCTGCTAATTCGCTGGCATTGGATTCCTTTATTATTTAAGACCTTCTTCCCCTTATAATTTGATGAGTGGAAGTAATACTTGCTGCGGCCGAAGGAAGTGTTCTTGAGTATGATGGCCAAGTAGAATTGATGGTCTTGCTGGGTCTCGAAGATAATAGTTTGCGAGATGTCGTTAAAGTCACTCTTGAGATCTTCTTGCACGGTAGCAGCTTGAGCTTTCGACATAGTGGATTCAAGTCTCAGGAAGAACGACTTCTTCATGTGGTATTCCTTTGGGTCTTTCTTAGATTGGGACGAGTTTCTCATTGGAAATAATTATAGCAAAGATTCCATCCCGCGCCATTTATAGTCTGGTTGAATATTTAATCTTAAATTCTACGCCTTCTTATTCGCAATGTCCAAACCACTCCCACTCATTATTAGACTATTGGAACAATTACACTCTAATTTAATCAGTAGTGTGTTTTTATTATCTCACTTACATCAAATTCCCACTAAAATGTTCCAATAGTCTAATCCCAAAATGTTCCAATAGTCTAAACTTCAAATGTGCAAATGTCATTTTTTAATAATTAAGGTGTGATTTAATTTAATTCCTGCTTTTAAATAGATCTCTACTAGAATAGACGTGAGAACTTCAAACTGCCACGCATCAGAGTTGCCAAGACCACAATCAGATCACTCTCGTTTTAAATTTTATTTTGATACCCCCCTGATTGTTAGAATAATAGCCTACTTAAATCATAATTTTTATTCTGTATAACACAGATACTCAATTAATTTAGGATATTTAAAATACTGCAGATTATGGCCAATATACAACAGCATTAAATAAGATCTTCCCTACCCCATTTAAAAAATTTTAATAAACTCTTTTGTTAAATTAACTTCAAAGGAAATAATTTTGGTATTTTATAAAATTAATATCATCATTAATTTATGCAAATATTTTATTTTATCGAGGTAATTGCAAAGATAATAAAGGTCTTTATAAATAAAGAAATTTTAAGGAATTTTTTTTTAAACAGTTCTTTAGATGATATATGTCAAGAACTTTGACAAAATATATTCTAGCATTATAAACATCTTACAATTAACTACAACTTTATTAATAGTATTTATAATTTTAAAAATTTTAAAAAAAATTTCTTTTTTTTCAATGCCTGAAAAAAGGGGATGAATCTCTTTTCTTCTGTGCTAAAATCTGGTACTGTAAGCGCTCCTTGCTGGCCAAGCATTGCTAAAACCATTTTAAAAAAAGGTACTTTTACTGATTTATTAAATCCCACAAAAATAGGGAACGTTATTGACCAACATGCCAATTATAGATAGATTGAAGCTACCTCTCTAAAGTTCAGTAAAAGACTAAAAGTATTTCCAAATCACAGTAAAAGCTAGATTTCTAGCCAGTAGGGAAAAATCGGGGCTGAACGCATAATATTTTTGTATAATATAAATTATTACTTAGACTGGATAGAATTGCAAGTCATTTTTTAATATTTTTGGTTTCCTGTAATTTTTCAACGTAGCATTTCATAAAACCTTAGCTTTAAAATAAATGGGATGATTTAGTTTTTAAAAAATTTAGTAAGAATTATTTTTAAGGAATCAAAATAAATTTCTTTATAGTTGCTTAAAACATTCTCAATATAGAAGTGTAATTAAATTTAATAAATTCAATATCCTAGTTTTACCGTAAACGTCATCTACTAAAGTATGAAGAAGACATTTTTGTTTCTTATAGTTGGCCTACTAAGAAAATACATGTAGTTCCTTGAGACATTAATCTGAAATTTTAGATGCTAAGATACCATTTCACACCCTTTTGGATTAGAGTCCCTACTTTCTTAAATTTTATTATTAATATAAATTGAATAGGATTCAAAATGAGAGATAAACCATTTCATAAAATTACAAGGAAAAAGTAAATATCACTCGGATCGTAATTATAAAATAGGTTGCGATGAAACTTGCTCAACTTGCAATCAAATTGGTGAATGCTTAGCATGCGCAAATTTATTATTTATTAATAATTCTACAAATATTAAGTTTCATTTTATATTTTAAGTTATTAGCAAATGCCTTTATGATAACAAAAGTTTCAAATCCACTTGAGTGCGAAATGTGCCCTCCTAATTCTTATGCTTATAAAATAAAATTATTTGCTAGTGATGGATCCTGCACTTCATGCCATTTATTTTATATGTGTAGTTGGTAGTTACCCTTGTTAAATTCTACTAGGTAGCAAAATAACTTATTATTGTCTATTCAGCCCCGATTTTACACTTCAGGCTAGAAAGATGGTTTTTACTGTAAGTAGGAACTTATTTTAGTATTTTACTGAACTTTAGAGAAATTGCTTTAAAAAAATCAAAAATGGGGCATTTTTGAAAAGAGCGTTCCCTATAATTGCAGGAATTAATAAATCAGTAAAATTACCTTTTTATAAAAATATTTTAAGCAATACTTTACCGAATAGGAGCGTTTACAGTACCAAATTTTAGGATAGAAGACGAGAGGATTATCATCGTTCGTCGACGCTTTACGGAAGGAAATTGATAAATTTTTGAAAGATCGATTCTGAACGTATTATATTGTTAAAATTATGTTTTGATATCTATTTTTACTATTTACATAATTTAAATAACAAGAATCACAATCTCTGATCACAAATCCTATTTGCGGCTCTAACTAGTCTTATGATTTAGAGAGCCTAAGTTGTATCATTTTATATTTTTGGTTGTGTAAACTCATGTGGATAAGATTAGCTTTAGCTTGAAGTGAATGCATTTTCAGGTAATACCTTCGCACCATTCTAAATATGTCGATTATTTCAAATTATATTTATCGAAGTAACTTCTTTGAGTAGTTTATGGAATTTTAGATAACTAGATATAGACTTTAAAAATTATATATTTATTAAATATTATCCGTTCAGCCCCGATTTTTCAAAAACTTTTCAGTTTCCTTCTCTAAGGCCTAGACGAATGAGGACGAAGCACTTGCCATCTGGGTTAAAACTGAGTACTGTAAGCGCTCCTTGTCGGCCGAGTATTGCTTCCAAAAATGTCAAAAAAAGGTAATTTTACTTTATTAAATCCCACAATTGTAGTGAAATTTATGGATCTAAACATGCAAATCATGGATGGATTTGAAGCAACTTCTCTAAAGTTCAGTAAAAAGACGAAAAATAGTGGCTACTTACTGGAAAAGCTGGCTTTCTAGCCAGTAGTCAAAAATCGGGTTGGACGGATAATATATATTTTTTGATACTTATGAAAAAAGAAATTAAATAAAGGAAAAAATTAAAATGCATTGAATTAACAAATATTGCAGATAACCCAAAATTAAACCAAAATTCCATAGCATAATGGCAACAGAAGAGAAATAATCATCAAATTTTACAAGGTCTTAAAGGCTGCACTTCTTGCTAAACTCTTTGAGAAAAAGGATAGTATTGCCTTCGCTTTTTTATTCCTATTAACAGCAATTTTTATGACAATTCGCGGCAATTATATAAGGCAAAGTAATTAATGAATCAAGAACAATATTTTTTAAGTATGATTCTTATTATTTATAAAGGAAAGATATAGAAAATATATGAAAGTGAACTTTCTTTCCTCTATTAATCTTATTAAATAAGTTTGTAGTATTAGTATTTTTCGATTTTTTAAGTAAAAGAAAGCTTTTATTATTTTTTTTAAGTTCTAATATTTCATTTAATTGAATATGATTATAGGTATTTTTAATAAGATATTTATTGACCCAACAACAGCAAAAATTTAATTAGTATTCTTATTTGAGCAAGTAACCATCTAGAGCTTGGAACTGTATAATACCCTTACAAAAATATATAATCGGCTATTTTTGAAATTTTCAATTATTTTCCTCAAATTTAATTTTGAAATTTAAAAATAAATGTTGATTTATTTTTACTCAACACTCATCCAAAGAGGCAGGAATATCCATTTTATTTTTAATTAATATACCTCAAAGAAAACACAACAGTCAGAGTTAATAAATTTAAATTAAAAATAGGATGGAATCTATAAATTTGCATTATAATTTAATTTTTATAGGTCATTTTAGTTTAGCAAGGGTCTATAGCATTTGATCTCTAATATAAATTTGGAAATTGGGTAAGTTCGAAAAGATTTAATTGAAAGTCAAATGTTTTAATACTCATCATAAAACTCATCTATTTTATCAATAAATTCTACTATAGAGTCTACAAACTGGATTCAAATAATCTATGCTGATTATATTAAATTTAATTAAATAAACTAATATGCAAAAAAAAGCCAGAAATTTGATACAAAACTTTTTATTTCAGAAAGAGGATGATATATCTGCGATCTCTCATTTATTATTAATTTAGCTAGCTGTAAACTGCCTTCATAGCCATGAGAGTAAAATTTAATTAAAAATTTTGGGGGGACAGAAGTGCACACCCCCCCACTTTTTATGATCAAAATTTATTAAAAAAGTCCATATAGGCCAAAATCGACCAAAAATGTAAAATAATTACGAGATCTTAGCTTTAAAAATTTCTATGAGGGTTAAAATTTATGATTTCAAATTTTATAAAACGACCTTAAAATTATTTCCGAGCTCTATTTTACTCATGAATCTAAAGTCTAATGAAGATACTAGAGTTAAATTATATATTAATTATTATTCGCCCTTCAGTTTTTTAAATGTGACTTGGTTTTTTTATCAAACTTTTTGCAATCTTAACTTGAATATTATTTAATGAAGAATTTGACAAGTTTAAATGTAAGAGCCCAGATTATTATATCTGCAATTAAATAAAATTACTACTGCAAACTTATTCATAAACCCTATAACATACTTTAGAGAATCTTACAATTATATGGACAATTTTTTAAGAATAATCATTGCAATTCATAGCTTAAATAAGTTCTCAATTAATCCAGCTATCTGGGGAATTACTATAGAGCAGATACCCTCTTGAGAAATAGATAAATATAGAGTCTCGAAATGATACTCAGTTATTTTCGGGGAATAAAATATAATCATAGCATCAATCAACCTTGATTACAGTTGGAATTTTAATTAAAATCGGTGATTGGTTAAAATAATAAATGGAGAGTTGCAAAATGGTGACAGTTGAAATCGTAGATTCACCCCTTGATCTGCAACTTGTTCGATAGCTTATCGAAAATTAATATGAGTTTCTTCTTTCATCAACTTCGTAGCACCTCTCAGTAGTGAGATATGACTCACGCACTAATCTTCATCCTCATCTTCGTCTTCATTAAAACTTGTGTCGCTTATAACTCTTGACTGAGTGCTCCCACACAAAAGTTGCAAGGATAAAAAGTTCTTAAAATTTTATGCTGAATCGAATGGTCTAATTATTATTCAAATTGAACACACTTCAACTGTCTCTGATTTATTCCATTTTAATTTAATATCTAATTTAATTCTCTTTTTTATTAAATTCTCAGCTATATTAAATTCAATAAATAATGTTAATATATAATATCATAAAAAACTGAAGTTCGTAAAAAATGACCCTCATGGAAATTTGAAAAGCCAGAATGACTTAATTTTTTGGCATTTTTAGCTGATTTTGACACTATATGGCCAGTTTTCTTGGCATTTTATTCATATTTGGGGGTGTGCACTTCCGTCCCCCCGAAATTTTTTATAATCCTCTAAGATTATTGAAACCTCATCTCTTATAAATAATTTACGAAATTTCTCACAAGTTTTAATTTAAACTTTTAATTTCTTATTAAATTTTAGATTCGTATGGGAACGCGCTTTTATTTAATAGTTCAAACTACCTGGACAAGAATATAACTAATTTAAAATGAGCAACTATCTCAATGGATAAAAACTCCTTATACCAAATATCCCCCACTACTAGATTTATCCTTACCAATTAGTCTTATTCCTATTCCGCTTATAGATACTAGTCTCTACTTCTAAAATATTAATTTTAGTACTAATAATTATTTAATTTTTATTTTTGGTTTAAATATTAGTTTGAAAAGTTATAATTTTTAACCCCCAAGTTCGTGCCATATTCGGCCCAGAGTTAGTCCGCATTACAATACGTCTAGTGAGTGAAACGAAAACCCTCTTTAAAGGCTTTCTAGTTCAGTAGTCCATCAATGAGTGCTGAGAATGTGTTAAGAAGAAGGATTCGAGGATTATGGTAAATTTCTAAAGCCGTGCTAGAACAATAAGAGGTTTGAAGCAGTTGCCCAATCTCTCTAGATTATCATATTCTCTTAAGAGTTTTAGGTCCCAAAAAAAGTAATGATGGAAGCTAAAATCGTTAAGGGTGAGGGAGATAGATGCAAGACTATGTACGGCTTAACTTTAAGATGTGAGGTAGTCTAGATAGGGTTTAGGCACTGGTAATTTTTCACATAATGCTACTTGAAGGTAGCACCTAACATAGTCAAGTTTATGATATTGCCAAGAGATTGTGGTCATTTCCTTCTGCCTCCAAGTTTTGGGTGAATATTTAGGGTTTGCATTGCTCGCAGATTAAAGAGACACATTCGCTGCTCTTATGACATGATAAATGAGGCTGGCTCGTTATATGAAATATCAGATTTAGAATGATTTATTTCTTCTGGTTTAGATTCCTAATACAATTAACTCTATGATAGATCATACTTTTTAATTACTCATTCCAATCTCAAAATTTCAAACATCAATTTTTAAAGTAAGGTATTCTCTAACATCACACTTTTTTTCCTAACGTACAGTTTTTCTGAGTTATACCCATTTTCAAAAAATTTGGCCGCCATATTATAATTCTTATTAAATAGATTAGCTAAATAAAAATGAGAATGATATTGACAGATATATTTTCGAAGCTTGGATTAATACATCTTTTAAGATTTAAAACTCAAACTTTTTATTTAACCTTGCCTTGTATGGCTAGTCAAAACAATTTCTTATTGCAAAACCAGAAATAAATTTAGTATTAAAGTGAATTGTAAAGCAGACACTACCTTTGAAGCTGGCTATAGAAATTTTTTGTATTTTAGTTTATCTAAATGGCTAATATTTTTAGACTAAACACCTGTTATGATATAATTATATCTTTATTTTTAAAACAGCATTCGGCTCTGACAAATTAAAATTAAATTAAAATCGACGATTAGTTGAAATATTGAGTGATTGACTTATAAATAATCTTTTCCTTAGCTACAGTAATTAATTTTCTTAAGTACAATTCGTACCTATACTAATATACAAAATACCTGACTTGTTTAAATATAAATTATTTAAGACTTATAACTGGCAACTCGCAAAATAATATTGTGAGGGTTACTTTTTTATAAATTCTAACGATAAATCGAATGGTTTTATTTATTTAACTTGTATATACACCAACTGCCATTAATAAATTAAATTCTAGTTTAATGATTAATTTTCTCTTGCCCAATAAACTCAAAACAATATTTTAGTTAAATACTAGTTCTTCAAAAGTAAATCATTATTGAAAAAAATTATTTGGACATGGAAATTAAAATCAAATAAAAAAATAGAAATAGTTCAGTTGCTAAAGAATAATTTTTAAAACAAATATAAAGATTATATATAAAATTAAGTCGATACTAACTCATTATATGTAGTTTATTTTATTAGAAGTAAATGATAAGGCTAATTTATTGTTTATAAAAAGTAGTATCTTAGAAATAGATTTTTTCCCTGATTTGATATTAATGCATGTTTTTGCTCAAATTTTAATCTCCACTATTTATTTAAAAGGAAGGAGCAATATAAAATAACGATCTTATTAAGGTTAAACCGCAGTAAACGCTTCATTTAGCAACATGATTATAGTATCCACATACCAGCAAGAAGGTAAAACTTATTTGACTTGTTAACATATCTAGTCATCTACATTGAATCCTAGTACAACTTCCATTAAACTGACTAGGATAAATAATTATAAATATGCTCAGTTTATTCATAATTTATACTACTATTTTTCGAAAGAGAAATTTACAAAAATATATAATTTAAGAGGAAATGAAAAACTACAAGTTCGGGAATATTTCAATGTTGAATATTTCAATTTCTGGCAGCAGAAGCATACTTTTAGAGCACTCGTTTTTCTATCTCTCTTCACATCTATTTTTATTTAAAAAATATATCTCAACATAACAGTTTCCTCTTGCAGATTTAATAAAATAAATATTTATGATTACTTTGCTTGTTTATTGTAATGAATGGTTTACCAGAATAGACTTAGGGGACGAGACTTCGAATATAGTGACTCTGGTGGGAAGAGATGACGTCTTTAAAGATATTAGTTAATTCATCATATTTTAGAACAGCTACATATCTGGGCAAGAATATTTTTACTTTTTAATTCTATTCTCTAACATCTAGTTATGGAGTAGCCATTTAAAGCAATTCAATAGACTCGTTTCCAAATGTATTAAGAAATATTTATGTTATTATCTATAAAATTTGAAATAATAAAGCTAAAATAAAAACTTATTGATTTCTTTAATAGAATCGTAATTATATATTTCTCTCCCAGCAATAATTGCAATGTCTGGAAAGCATATAAAAATGCGTATTTAATATTTTATAGTGTTTTTAAAATAAATATTTTACAAATTTTTTCTTTTCCGAAATGAATAACGATCGATATAAATAATAAGAGAATATATAAATGTTTAACTCTTGCATGATAACAATGGATGAGCAGTTTAGATCTGTATTTATTTATCATTTGCCAAAATATAACTTTTGAAGATATCCTCACTCTTAACCCAGTTCTATTCGTTGTTACTCAACAAAGAGAGCTAGTGATCAGCAACTTGAACTTATAAATAGTCAAATTCATTTCAAATTTTAAATTAACTTTAAGAATGTATCTGCTTCAGCCTTTCAACAAAATATTTTTGAGGTTGTAACAAAAGATAATGTCACTTTCAATAATCTCACCTACCATATTAAATTTATATTGGATTTTCTTAATTATAGGGAAGATAGAAATAGGTTATGGAAAAATTTTAGATTCAAATGAAGGATAATCTCTAAGAATTAGGTAACTGGGAAGTATTTCGAACGTAAGACTTATTTTCAGCACATATCATAAGAGAATTGAAGAATTATTATGCGATTTGTCTTTTTCGTCTTCTGTATATCAATTCGCAATTTCACTTTGAAAAATTGTATTGTAGAAGTACTCTTAGGTCTGTGGCTTTCGCTACAAATTATGATAATTAAATTAGTTTACCATTTTTAGTTCTGATTCTAAGAATATTTTTTCTTTTCCAAGCTGAAAAAGTTCTCACATTAGAAACATTTATTTGAAATGAGCTGATGCAATTTCTTTCTGAGTTGTTCTAAAATCCATTTTTTATAAATCTTAGTTTTAATAATGCGAATGATTATGGCTCAAATACGAAAGGATTATAAAGGGCTAGTAAAAAAAGAGATTAATAAAAAGAACTCTTGATTAATTATTAAACTCCACCCAATATCGAATTAATTGTGCTATGACTTCACATTAGGATATGAAATGGAGGACAGATACTCTGTAAATTCTATAATTATTTCGAGTAATTTTGCCTCTGTCGGATTGCTGACTGACGGAATTCGGGTCCTCAGAGGTGTGCCAATTTCTGACATTTGTTTTATTATGTCATAACAGTTAATAATATCCGATTTTGTGATAAACTGCTGTATTCACTTCGCTCTATGTGATCAGATTAATTAAATTAAATTCCGAATGATATAATTATGTAGTTAATGGGATTAGAACCCGGAGTCGATTCAAATCAATTCCCTACACTTACCATCTGATCATCAGGACCACTCTGCCAACTTAGTTCAAAACTTCATTTTATCTCTTACCCCGATTATTCTTTCTTATTCATCCTATAATTATTGGGTAAAATTATGATTAAATCTCTTATTTAATTTATCTTAATTTTTGTATTCACCTTTTATTATCTTCCTTGTAATACAAAATACAATGAAGTTATAATTCATTAATCTAGAATAGATTTCTAATTAAATTATACCTTGACACAGCCCAACTAGAAAAGAGCCCTTTCAAATTTAATGGGCTAGATATTCTAAGGATTAATAACTTCACTGCCAATAATATATCTTGTAAGCATAATGATTTAACTTAAATTTAGTGCTGCAAGGACAACTGGCTTAATCAATTCTCTAAATTAGCGATATGAGCCCAACCTCCAAAGTTATCATTAAGAATATCTAAATCAAAGCTTGCTTCATCTATCAAAACTTCATCGCTAAATTTGAAGTCCCAATTTTTCAGATCTCAATCGAATCTCTAAGCTTCTATAACCTCAGTAAGTATAAAATCAGATGTTTTACTCATCTCTAGCTTTCGTTGACTATGGAACTACATAAGTTTCTTTAATTAACTATCATAATCTAAAATTTACCTTATTAAATCTTAATTTAAATATATGCTTTCAAAATATTAAAAACTTATGAATGTTTGCATTTATGTAATTTTTGAACTGGAATATATGTCTAGGAAGCTAACAGTCTGAACTTCACAAACTTTATATATTTTATCCTGTCTTTCGAGAAAGTATATTTGATATTCAAGAGGGATTAAAAGGAAGTGTTCCTAGTCAAAATAAACAAACTAAATCTGGACATTAACAATACTAACTCATTGATTTCACAAGTCTATTACACTGACTCTAATGCAAACCTCTTTTACTTTAACGGTTTCAACCACACAAAGCCTGAGGCTATGAACCATTCTCTTTGTAAAAAAAATTTACAATTATTCATCATTAATATTTTATTATTTAGCGTATTATAAATAAATTGCATCATATGATGTTTAAAAAATAAGTGTTATATTAAATCGAAAGGAATTTAATCCTAAAATAATATTCTCTCTATGAGTTGAAATACTAAAATATTACTGTCATTAATGGGGATGGAACCCTGCACCCTCTTTTTTTATCCCACAAGAAATATTAAAAGTAACAATTTCTAGGAAAAATAAACTGTATCTATTTAGACTTTATAAAATATATGCTACATTTGACTGATTTATTTTTCCTAGAAATAATTATTTTTTTATTGTTTTTTGTGGAGTAAAAAAAGGAAGCGCCTGTTCCAAGATAAAGCCACGAATCAAGAGGGAAGCGGAGATTCCATCTACCATTCATTAACAATCCCTCTTTTAGACGCTAATTTTATACTGGTTTCTTTGATACTTTTCTATATGAAGGAAACGCCTAGATCATTTTTGAGAATTAAATAGGCAGCTAATGTTATTATGATAATAAAAACCTATGATTATAAATAAAGTAATTATAAGTTGTGTATAATTAATTTCTTTATTAATACTTATAATCATGCTAAATTTTAACCTTAAACAGGCAATCTAAAGTCTTCTAGGAAAGTGACCTTGACGTCTGTCTCATATTCTCTGAATTTTATACCTGCTTCCTCTATCTCAGATAACTGAGTGTTAGGTTTCAAAGGTTGCTTGATTATTACTTCTAACTTTTTCAAAGGTTCTGATACCTTGTCTATCTTACAATGTCTTGTTGCGAATTATATTGCATCATCTTCACTTTCACACTAGTAGTATTCCTCTGGTTTCATGTCGCATTCAAGTATGATTGCAACTATAGACCAAATGTCCCACTGCAATGAACCGTTGAGCCAAGTCTGTCTCTATGGGAAGTAGTGTTCCTTCCACCGATGCTTCCTCAATTTTCTCTCCTCATCCGCAAAGCAAAATTCAAATGCGAGAGTATAGTGTGGCACTCTGAACATTTTTTCGATGGAGTTGATGTTGTGGCTATTACTACTGAAAAGGTTGACTACATTTATAGAGTCAAAATGAAACTTAGATAGGATGTGTAGTTATTTTTGAGTAATTTCGCTTTGACTCTCATAATTACAAGTATTAAAAAACTTAATTATGCACAGATTTTCTCACTTTCTTATCATTTGGGGTTATGAATGTGTTTATTGGATTTTCAGCAGTGTAAAAATTTGTTTCAATTTTAAAACATATATCTTGCTAAAATAATTTTATTGTTTTAACTTATAAAAATCTGAAGATAAAGTATGGGCCCTAACTAGCGAAGGGTAGTATGATCAGCCTGTAATTACTAAATTATTTAGCAAAAAGCTGTTCACTCAAGATTCCTCATGTTTGATATCTTTCGGTTTGATTTTAAGTACTATAAATATAGGAATCGATTCAAGTAGAGCTTGTAGCTGTTTTTAAGTGTTGCTCTAGCTAGATTTAAAACATAAATAGTCTCATAATATACTCTGAGCTGGTTCCATTAGAAGCGATGAGACCTATGGGCAATTACGCAATCTATTTATCTGTATTTGAAACCTTAATGTAATAAAATAACTATTTTAAATGATGTCTCACAGATTTTGACTCCAAGAAATCGTATAAAATACAGTAGTTCAAATTTTTTAAATGTGTAGAAAAAACTGCAACATAATGCTCAAAGATGATGATTGCGGGAATATCACACATAACGTTAAATCATGTGGTTTTTTGCCAGATTTGTAATTTTGATTATTAATTTCCTAATGTATAAATGAATTTATTACTTTAAGTGCAATCTAAAATACCCTGTGATCATGAAAAACTTCAACTTTTAAAACTTTAATACAGGAGGATTTTTCTTGGAGCCAGCAAATACTCAAAGGAAAGACCTTGCACTCGTAATTTTTATATTAAATTGTTAATGAATGTCACAGATATGTTCATATCATAATGAAATGCAAATTAAATTAAGAACCACTTTGGGGCATAAATAAATCATAATAACTTGAAAGCACTCTATTCGTAAATATTTATTTTCCCAAGACGAAAATTTTAAGACCGCGACATGCGTTCCATACTGTTCATTATAGAAGTTGAAAAGGTCTAATAATTGAACTTATTTCCTTGCGAGCCCAAAATTCGAGACACTTATTCGACTGGACTAGGAATAGTCCAAAAATTTTCAGCGTCATTGTAAGACTTGGAGCAAAGAAAATTGCAAAATGCTATTCGCTATTATTGCAATCTTCATGATATTATGCATCAATTTATTTTAAGGGTAAAATAGTGAGTAGTAAAGTACTAACTAGACTTTCTGGCAAGATACACTTGCAAGGATTTTAAGTACGATAGCCTTAGATTTATCCCAATTCATCTTTAGAATAAGAATGCTATTATTGTTTCTTTGGCAATTCTTAAGTGAGGATCTGCCAATCTAGATCTAGTAAGATCAACTTCTGAATTTTTTTTTTCCACATGAATTTGATTTTCACCATTTCTTAAGAAACTTTCTATTATGTATTTGCTTTATAATGAATTCCTCTCAATTAAGGATATAGAATTGCTTATTGATTTTCTAGAATTAAGGCAAATTAATATCTACTACTGAATTATAAATTTTAGTTCTCTTATTAAATAAAGAATGTTCATAAATACCTTTTTCACTGCTGAAACTTCAATTTTCACTGTAAGAGAAAACGCCAAGCTATATTTCTATAATGGATATGTCAACGGAAGTTATACGAAAAAAAGAGGTAGCTTTATTTTAGCTGACTATCAATAAAAGCCCATAAATTTATTAAAATATTAAATAATTTATAAAAAATTAATTACTAAATTGAAATCCCAAAACTAGCTACATAAATAAAAGCTACTTTGTTCATTTATAGCAAAATTTGCCTCTCAGAGCCTCTATTTTGCTTAGATATAGGAATACTACTATATCTTACTTTATCTCTGCTTTCTAGCTACCTACTCTGAACATATAATATATTTTTAGGATGTTCGAAAATTCGGTGTTACAATACTATCTCATTTGAGAATTGCATTTGAGGCTTGATATCTATATATTTATCCTCTAAGTCTAAAGAAGTCCATATATAATAATTATCTCCTTGATCTTGAAACCCTTGGCTATCAAATTTACTACCTGTTAGAGTAGCAAGCGAATTCCAGTGAGGATGGGATACTCTAAGGATGGTATTTGAATTATAAACATAAGAAAGAAAAGATCCTTAATATTGAAGAAATTTAATTGAATATGCAAAAACTTTTTTTAAAAAAAGTCTATAGATTTGCTACTTTATAGATGAGGCTTAGTTCCATCGTGCAGATCTTTGTATGTTTGGCAGTTTGAAATTTTTTAATTTAAGAGATTATGTATTCAAATAATAATTATAAAAAGCTTAAGGCTTTCATTCTGTGTAGAATTAACTCTGAAGAAATATAACAAATATAAGCTTGATTTTGAAATTGTTAAAACCTATTTAACTTTGTAAGAATAAATAGGGTCATTAGGGAACTTATCCATTAGTAATTTCACAGTAAGTAAACATACCAAAAGAGCTTAATAAGAGGAAAAAATTTAAATAAAGAAATCAGTAATTTAACATGATAGTAAAAAAACTGCAAATGTAGGTTTTTTCTCTAAAGATCCCTACTTCGGAAATCCATTATATTTCTATTTTATTAATTCCCAGGCCTACCAACCACCCGTCATGTGCACTCGAACTACAAAAAATCATTGCAAGTATTAAATTTTTACAAAAGTTATTGCTTCATATCAATTTTCAGAATAATTGGAAATCAAGACATATTAAATTTCTGACTCAAATAGATCTAGATTGAATAGATAAATAAGATAGTGATTGATACTCATGTAAGTGAATTTATTAAAAATAAGAAGCACACTTACATTGACTCTCTGTAGTAAGAGGGCACGTGATGGGTGGACATGGGAATTAATAAAATAGAAATTTAATAGTGGGTAAAGGGAGGGATTTTATAAAAAAAAGCCTCCATTTGTAATTTTTTCTGTAATGTAAGTTATAATTACTTATTTCTATATTTAAATTTTTTCTCTTATTAACCTCATTTGGCATTATTATTATTTCAACCCCGATTTTTCACTATGGACTAGAAAGCCATCTTTTACTGTAAGGAGACACTTTTTAGACTTTTACTGAACTTTAGAGAGGTAGCTTAAAAACCATTCATAATTGGCATGTTGGTCAAGAACGTTCCCTATAATTGTGGGATTGAATAAATCAGTAAAAGTACCTTTTTTTAAATTTTTGTAGCAATACTCGGCCAACAAGGAGAGCTCACGGTACCAAGTTTTAGCACAGAAGAAAAGAGCTTCGTCCTCGTTCGTCCAGGCTTTTTCAGAATCAAACTGAAAAGTTTTTTAAAAATTGGGACTGAATGTATTATATTACTTACTGCTATATTACTCATGATGAGTTCCCTAATGGCCCTATTTATTATTATTCAATTCTCATACTGCTACAACTTATAAAGTTAATTAGGTTTTAAAAATTTCAATAATCAAGCTTAAATTAGCAATATAATGTCTGAGATCTATCTAGAAAAGTTTCTGGAAAAATTCGATATTAAGAAATGATTGATAAAATGTTTTACATTAAAAATATCTTAAAAACATCTCAGTTGAAACAAATCTCAATCTCAAAATTTTTTGAACTAGCCGACCAGAGACTTTTTATTTAAAAAAAAGATCTTAAAAATTCAATAGCATTTTTTCATCATAATACATAAAAAGAAGTACCCAAAGCTTGCTCAGTTCTATCATATTGATAAAAATTCCATTTATTATATTTCATCAAAATTATGAGTATTTTCGTTACTAGTTCTTATTGTAGGCTATTAGTAATGAATGGAATTCTTAAAAATGACTAAGACAGCAGACCCTCACATAAGATGAGAGGCGAAACTAAAGATAGCCACATAATATTTTTTAAACGGCTAAGCTTTTATGTAAATTATAATCTTTTAAAAATCATCACTTCACTTTTTAACTATATGGGGTTAAAAATAATATTTAGCTTAAAGTATTAGTTAAATATGCTTATGTTTTGATAAAAGACACAGTCATCAAATTACCTCAAGGCTTTAACGGAGGAGTATTTTTCGCTCACCACTTTTCATTAGTTGAGATTGATAACTGCAAATTCTACAATGTCACTGGAATCATAAATGGTATTGCTACAGTTTAGAACAATGGATATTTCATTATCAGTTAAAATTTATCTAAATTTAAGTATCAACAATTATTTTATCAGTAGAGAGAAGAATATTTTACATATGATAATTATCAATTTAAAAATATAGTTTGCTATTTTAATAATTTTTGCTTAAGTTAAAGCTTTGTGATTTTTAATTAAATTTTGTAAATATCTCGAATAGCTACTTTGATACAGTCTATGCCTTAAAGAATGCAATGTTTGGAATAACAGAGTCTCCTCTAGTGACATCTAAGATTATAAATACTACCTTCAACAACAATACAATCTTGAAAACTAAATATTATTATTTTATTGACTGAGGACGAATATTTGGATAAATACATTAATCCAATTTACAGATGGCTCATCAAAATTAAGTTTATTAAGAAAATTTCATTTTAAATGGATTTAGATAGAATAACTCCTACCATAGAATAAGGGAAAAAGTTCTCGAATACAATTAATAAATTTAATAAATTCACTAAGTCTAAATAATTTTATTTTGTGGTAAGATTCCCAATTTATAAAATTTAAAATTATGAATTATAAAGCGAGTAATTTTGCCATTTATCATCTTCAAGCCACTGCATTATAGTTTAAATGCAGATTAATCGAGTTATTTAGTGTAATTTATCAAGGAAATGTATATATTTAGTAGCTTAATTTCAAGACTATGTTTTTTTAATAAATTATGATGAAGATTAATTTGTGCTGGTCCTTCAATCTATCATTCTGAAAATGAATCATAATATAGCAATTCAATCATTATCTATTTCAAAATTCTTGCTCTTTTTGTAAAAGAAATATTTTAAGAATCTGAGATAGTCTCCTTCCTTCCCGATTATTTTACATCAGCTACCATTCTATTTATTCTACAAATCATATTTTAATTCTATTTGTTATAGAATGGACTTTCTGAAATTCATTAAATGCTTTATTTGTTATTATTTAATTTAAATAACTTAAAAATAGATGTTGTAGTTTCTTGCAATTAATACTCCAACGCGCAATATTTCAAATTTTTAACTCTTGCTTTCTAATTGAATACTTCTAAACAAACATAAAATATATAGGAGAAACTGAAATAAAATTATTCTAACTCTTGATGATCTTTTCATTTGAAACTAAAGAATGATATTAATTTTTGCCTTATAAATAAAAGATCTTTAATATATTTTTACAAATATCTTCCTTTTTCGCAAAGAAAATAATATTTTTTATTATATAAATTAAAATTTAATAAAAAAGAGAATTAAATTATATATAAATTTAAAAATGGAGCAAATGAGTGGCAGTTTTAATATCTGAAATTAAATAATTTTTACGGCATTCGATAGAGCATGAAATTCTAAGAATTTTTTATCCATGCTACTTTTGTGTAGGAGCGCTCGGCATATAGTTTTAAGTGACAAAAGTTGTTTTTAGGTAGTTTTTAAAAGATTTAAAGATTGAGCGCATCATATCTCTCTGCTGAGAGGTCAGAGGCGATGATTAAAGAAGAAATTCATATTAATTTTTATATGGGGGGGTGAATCTTCGATTTAAACGGCTTGGAAGTTGCAATTATCCATTTATTATTTTAACCAATCACCGATTTTAATAGAATTTTTTTACGATAATAATTTTCTTGACTTGAAAAAGTGATTGATTTAAATTTGTACAATTACTAATTCGAACCTGTACCTTGAAAACGTGACATTTTATGTGGAAAGAAATTTGTTTAAACTATACAGATCAAACCTCACGATGAAGAATGTGAAGTTTCTAGATAAACTCTTTTTTTATTAAGGAAATTAATATTCTGGTACAATTTGCTAATTTAAACAATTCTCTATTATCTATTTCTGCAAAAGTTTTTATCCTTCAGATAATTAATGGGTTATCCATATGAATAACGACGATAGAAATTATATATCGTCTATGTCAAGTACGGTTAAAATCCAAGACTCTTAATTTCTTAATGGATACTATCTTCGTTTAAAAAATGATAAAGATAAGTATTAATATCTTTTAAACAGAAGATCATATTTTTTGAAAGTTTATAAAATAATAATGCAAAGAATAATGTATATCTTTAATTATTTATTTAGTTAAATTTTTAAATGATATCTTGAGGTTGCTAACCCCCACCCTTAGTATTTGATTTTTGCGTCTCTTGATTCTTAGTTAGAACTTAAGAATGTATTATTCTAGAACACGAGTTTTTAATTAGTCTACTCTATGAACTCAGAAATAATAATTTCAAATGCCACAGCTAATAATTCTACTATCAAATAATTAAAAATATATTTCAAGATTATTTTTAGTAATTATAACATTCTTAAATGCATTTATTTATTCTCATATATGTCTCTTCCCGCAAATATCTAATGAGTTTTGATTTGTTAAAAGATATAATTTATTATATTACTAAATTAATATTACTAATTTAACGTTGATTTTTGAAATTGATAAAATCTAATTAACTTTGAAAGAATTAACGTAATTGGAAGGGAATAATTATATATAGGGCCATTAGGGAACTCAGCAATTAGACATATAACTGTAAGTAAAAATAGCAAAAGAGATTAATAGGGCTAAAAAATTTAAATATAGACATCAGTAATTATAACTTAATTACATTAAAAAATTAGAAATGGAGGTTTTTTTCTCCATCAGACCCCCCTGGCCCCCTCATTAAATTTTCTGTTTAATAATTCCCCGGCCCCCCCACCACCCCCAAAACGAGCACGACAAACTACAAAAAGTCAAAAGTAAGTTTTTAAATTTTTAAAAATTTTGATCCACCCATGATTTTCAGGGGAAATCGAAAAATTATTTAATTTTTGAACTCCATTTTGCCATAACTGCCTTTCTATGTTTTGAAGATTCCAGAAAATTTTTTAAATTGATTAAATTTAAAATATTTTTTAAATAGAAAAAAAGCAATACTTACTTTTGACTTTTTTAGTTGTCGTGCTCGTTTTGGGTGGTGGGTGGGGCCTGGGAATTATTAAACTAGGGAAAATTTTAAAGAGTGGGCGCAGGGGGGTCTGATGGAGAAAAAAACCTCCATTTCTAAATTTTTTAATGTAATGTAAGTTATAATTACTGATGTCTATATTTAAATTTTTTAGCCCTATTAATCTCTTTTGCGATTTTTACTTACAGTTATATGTCTAATGGCTGAGTTCCCTAATGGCCCTATATATAATTATTCCCTTCCAATTACGTTAATTCTTTCAAAGTTAATTAGATTTTATCAATTTCAAAAATCAACGTTAAATTAGTAATATTAAAAAAAACCATCTTAATTTATTTATGAAAGTAAAAGTATAAATTGTCAATATTAACAACTAGAAAGATTGCTTGTTTAGAATTGACAGATCTTCTTTTCATTTAAACAAAGGAAACTTCACCGGGATTTCTAAGATCGGACAAGAATCCATTATGCAGTTCGTCGCGATGAAAGAATTGAGTATCAAAAATTCCTAGTTTAGAAATTATAATGGAAACATGATATAGGCCTAATATAGTACTCTAGATATGAACAACTGCACCTTTTCGAGTAAGTTAGAAATGCATGAATGACTCCATAGAGAGCTCTATAGATTACTACAAGCAAGGCTTGAGGGCTGTAAGAATTTAAAAATATTTTCTCAATACTGCTTTAGAATCCAACCAGTGAGATACTCATAAAAGTTCTGCCGCAGTTTTAGAAAGTGTTCTTCTAGTTGTCTTTAAATTTCTAATAAGCTAAATTTACTCTAAATTTTCTAAATAAACAACAGTTAGTAAAAGTTATGAATGTTTATTAAAAATATATATGCCATATGATAGAACCCTAAACAATGAGAAATCAATAGTGTTTTATAGTTGTAGCTTGCTAGATATAAATTTACTTATTTCAGATTGAGAGTCCATAATGAGTTATTTTTTAGTCTGAAATTTTTAAGAATGAAAAAGATAAATGCAAGACTATTCTACTACGCTTAAATGGAGCCTCTTTATTGTCTTTTTTATTATATTTTTTATCATTAAAATGTTATCAAAAAGGTTTATAAAATATTTTGGGAAAATAATTATTTTCAAGGAAAGGGAAGCTTCTCCTCTCTTTTATTTTTTTATGCTTTCAGTAATCAGAGATGTAGAAATTTTATTCCAGATTTTTTTCTTTCTCTGTAGATGGAGGATCTGTTGATATTTGTTACGGGATTAATTGTTTTCTATTCCTATGAAAATTATGTCATTATAATGAAAGAAAAAATTAAGAATAAGCATGTATTAAGCATATTTACATTTTTAAAAGTGTTAAATATAAAAAAAGCATTCTTATTGAGGAATTAAGAGCTCTTTAGTTCATAAATAAAACATGATTCATTAGTTAGTCAGCTCAATTTTTAGAATTCACTAATGCAATAAATTTTATAGGAGTTAGGGTAAATTATGATCTTATCTTTAATTTTAATAAAGTATTAATTCATGAAATAAATGATTATCACTTTTTATTAGACATAACAAATTAATAAAACTAATTATGATGTTTCTTAATATTTCATGATAGATAAAAACTCGAGAAGTGCACTCAACAGTAGAGCCCTTACTTTGATACAAGATTCAACATTAATTTTAAGCAATTCTTCATTTGAGCAGTTTCCAATCTCCCTCAGATACGAAGACTCAAGCACCTACCTATCAACAATCACAAACCCATAATATGATAAGAAAGTGAAAATAAGTTGTGTATAGATCTAATTTCTTTATTAATAATTATAATCATGCTAAATTTTAACCTTAAACAGGCAATTAAAGTCTTCTAGGAAAAGGTGACCTTGGAACGGTCTGTTATTCTCTCTGATTTTATACTGTTCCTCTATCCTCAGATACACTGAGTGTTAGGTTAAAGGTTGCTTTGATTATTACTACTCTACACTTTTTCCACAAGGTTCTGAATACCGTTGTCTATCTTATCAATGTCTTGAATTAGTATTGCATCATTTCACTTCAACTACTACGTATTCTTCTGGTTTCATATCGATTCAACGTATGATGCAATAGACCAAATGTCACTGCACTGAAAGGTTGAGGCAGTCTGTCTCTATGGGAGTAGCCTGCAGTTCCTTGCAGCGATGCTTCCTCAATGTTTTCTCTTTTATGACAGTTGCTCTGACTGAGAAGTTGCTCTGATGGTTAACAAGTTTTATCATGATGTTCTCTGGCTTGAGATCTCTGTGACGGAATCTAACTCATGGCATTCATCTGCTCTACGAGTCAGTTGAGAATAGCAGTAAGTAGTAATTGATGCGCCTCTGCTGAGAAATTTTTCTTAGTGTGATCTACATTTAGGAAGGCGAATGGGATGTAATCATGATCGATAAAGAACACCAGCAAGATGAAGAACGTACTTTTAGTTTTTGTCCTCGCTTCTCTCAACACTGTCAGTTAGTTCGCGAACTCAAGACCTCTCTGTTCCTTCTTTACAAGTATTCGTAAGGGAAGATTTGTAAGCATACTCTTCTTGTCTGATGGTGTCTCTTCGATTCGCATCAGCTAGGTGGAGGAAATTTTGAACATGACTATCTAAAGTTAAACTCTCAAGCATGGAGTCTTGCTTTGAGTGCTGAAACTTTAACTGAACCATACACTAAGCTTCTTATTATGAACTAATCTTCCTTTCTTCTCCATGTGTTTCTTTAGGAAAGCAGAATGAGAGAATATCTGACCGTCCACTTTCTAATGCTCATATAGATCTTAGGTTTGTCTGAGTGGATTTCCTTGATGTGCCGCTTGAGGCTCTGAATATATTCGAACTGTCCGTTGACATTATCGAATTAAATAAGTTTCTTCTCTCATGCTTTCTGGAGCAGCACAAGAAGGAGCATCAGGTGAATAGTTTAAACGCCACCGGATTCTCACTCTTGGGCTTGACTTATAAAGCACAGAGATTCTTGCTCGAGCTAAGTTCAGAGAGCTTCCCTTGCACTTAGTGCACACAGCATCTTGTTTGTTGCTGTTATGAAATTAGTTTAGCTTGTGTTTGCTAAAGTTTTGGACTTGTTTCTTAGCTAGGTTGGTTGCCATCCTTAAAAATTCAAAATTTTAAATTATGAAAGAAGCGCCACTTATATTATGTAATGCTGTTGCGTAGGTGCAGTCGCATCACCGAGAAACTCAGAGTGCAAAAGATTCAGTTATTGAATGTTCTTCATCTTTCTTATTTTATTATTAGATAGCTCCATATTTATCTCTTATTTTGCTTGATTTTGCTACGAATTAAGTTCAAAACGCAGTTAGTAGTGCTACTAATTCCGTTGGGAACCATGTTAGTAATGTCGACTACACGGCTTAAAAATAGCTGCTAAATTTCATTGCAAGCGATTGAACTGCTACTAATTAAGTTGCAGCAACTTTAGTATTGGTACTAATTAAGTTTTAAAGTTATAATTAGTACTGTTTGAGAGCCACCAAATATAAAAAGGAGCTCCATCTTTAAAATTTGGATCATAGTTCTCTAGCTCTATCTATCTATTTCAGCTTGTGATCCTATAGGATCTCACTATTAACTAGTAAGACTTTAGCTTCGTGGGTCGGATCTAAGATCAGCTAAAATAATTTGATATTCATAAACAACGAGTATTCGAGCAAGATGGTGGAAACTTGAATGTTAAGCGATTAAGAATGAAAGTGCAAGAGTTGATATACAAGGGTTCCGAAGAAGGAAATCAACAATTAATTAAGTACATCAAGATCAAGTTAATTAAACAAATGGGGGGGGGGCCTTTCCTCGACAGTAAAATTTTCTAATGAATAAAGGTGAGAAAAAAATATGTTTATAGGATAATTTTTGCTCCTAAGTCTGATTCTTCCAGTTATAGAGGTGTATTCGAACATCTAGGGCTTCAAATTTCAATCCTAATTTTGTCGGTTAGAGGCCAGCTGCACCTAAATAAAATCTACATTTTAAGCTATTTTTTCGCTATTGTAAAATAAAATTAAAATCAAATTTCTAAATAGTGCAACATTTTTTGAATTCATTACATGCTTCAGCTAAGAGTCCAAAAGAATTTAAGCAGAAAAATCGTAGCCTTAGTCCCTTAATCATGAATTAGACTTTGGTTATATATAAATGTTGCACTATTTAGAAATTTGATTTTAATTTTATTTTACAATAGCGAAAAAATAGCTTAAAATGTAGATTTTATTTAGGTGCAGCTGGCCTCTAACCGATAAAATTAGGATTGAAATTTGAAGACCTAGATGTTTCGAATACCCTATAATTGGAAGAAATCAGATCAAACATTTATTATAAATTAGGAATTTTTTTCTCATTTATTATTATAAAATTTTACTGTCGCGGAAAGGCCCCCCCCCGAAATCTTTCTTCCTTCGACAATGTATGGAACAAAGAACTCGTTCCTCAAAGCAATTCTTGAGATGATGAGAAGAAAGCTCTCAAAACAATCGATGTCAACATGATGGAGATCCAAACTATCCTGAGATCTCAGTCTCACTAATATGTAGGACGATGCGATGGGAGATCCGGAGGTTGCTCTATTCTTCCTAACAAGGAACAACTCTCAAACAAGTTGCCACAACGAAGGTTCTTCTTTGGCGTCATTTTTATTATCTCTTTCACTCTCTATAGAGATAAATGATAGATGGCACACAGGAAGAGATTCTAAGTAGAGGGAACGACCCAAAGAGCAAGGAATAGTTATCAGCGACGATGGTTTGAGCAGCTTCAGAAGTATCTTACTTCTCTAATAAGTTTTAGAGTTTAACTGTGTAGAGAAACCTGGCATTGGCATCTACTTAAATGAAGGAGAGAGCAAAGGTATTCAAGCACGGAAGCAAAATAACAAGCATGGAGGTGAGCAAGCGTCTATCATATACAAACTTAGGGACGACGAGTGCACATAGATGCGGAGAGGTTCGAGATGAAGGAAGCTAGGTCCATCTGGCCAATCAGAAGAGAGAAAGGAACCTCTTAAGAATCCTCTTCCCAGATAAGCAAAAGTGACTTAAGTCATTAAATTAAGCTAAAATACTTTTCCTAAATATTCACTCTACCTTATCTCGCACATAATTTGTCTTCTCTTCTTCCACTCTTTTACAACTACTCACATGTGCTCTTCCGATCTCGATAGCTTAATCATGCATCAAGTGATAGAGCAGAGATCGGAATAATGTCCCTTAACTAATTTCCAGTAAAACTCAATGCCGTTGAACTCTGGCGAGTATGGAAAATTAAAAACAGGAGTGATGCTCAACTCAGCGTATGCTTCTTCGCTTCCTTTGTCTGTGTACGCTGAGGTTTGTCAAGAGTAGAAGATTCTACTGGTCTGTGATTTCATTTGAGCTTCTTAAGGAGAACATAGCTTCGCTTTGAATAGAGAGAGGATGAAGGATATAAGTTCTAAGCCTGAGTCCTTCGCTGATTATGCAAGTAACGCACTTGTGTAGTTATATTATTTCTTACTGTAAACTTTATGTATCGTGCTTCTTGTACAACTTTTCATGAAGGTGGTTGTGTGTTGAACACAGTTTGTCAGCAACATACAAACTCACAGCCTATCCTCTCAACCTGAGCAGCTAGTGTAAATATATTTCAGATTATTATAATAAATGGCTTAGTGAAGTCTATAAGCGCTTCATCGATTCACGAGTTTTGTACGTTAATGCGGGATTTGAACGATAGATGTTTGGCTACAGTCTACGGAGAGATTTGGAGATAAGGAAAAGTATCTGGATGGTAAGATCGGTCGTGCGCTAACTCTCAAAGCTGAAGTGGCTTAGTGGGAAGAGTTTTTGAGGATCAATCAAATAAATGATGTATTTGCACATCTTGAACTTAGAAGTGCGATGAGGAACAGTGCAACTCCTAACTTTCTCAGCTGCAAAGCAACTTTCAATGCGAGAGTATAGTGTGGCACTCTAAACATTTTTGCGATGGAAGTTGATGTTGGAACTGGCTATTACTATGATAAGGGTAACTACATCCAACCTTAGAGTCACAATGAAACTGAGATAGGATGTTTAGTAGTTATTTTTTGAGTAATTTCGCGTTGACTCGATGATTATAAGTATTTAAAGAAATGTAATTATAACACAATTATTCTCACTTTCTTATTCGATCTATAAATGGGGTTTGCTGTCTGTCTAATAATCAAATACATACATCAAAAATTCAAATTTCAATGGAAATAGGGCGAATGAGGGAGGAGCCATTAATCTAATCTGCTCCAAATGTAAACATAATTCATAAATAAAATAGTTATGATTTACTAAAAAAATAGGCATAATAAAAATAAAGATTAGGATTTTTTTTACAAAAAATCTATTCAAGCAAGAGTTATTTGAATAATTTAAATTTTAATTTCATTAATTTATACTTTAAAAATATTTTAGATAATTACGATACTTACTTTTTTAGCCCAATATTGTGAATACAAATTTGAAGCCCTTCGGTTTAAGAATAATATCGGTTTCACAGTAGGAGGAGCAATTGCGACTAATTTATACTGGCCCAACTTCATCGGAGGATACAATAGTATGGAATTCGCTGACAATTATTTATTTTATGCACCGTATGGATCTGACATCTCAAGTTACCCAATCCAAGTCAGAATAGTTAAAATCGAAGGGAGCAAAGATCATATAGCAAGCGGATAAGCTTTGGACCTAACTATAGATGAATTTTATAAGTTAATAAATAGAATTTTATAATCTGAGATAAATTATTATTTCTGTTTTAATTTATGTAAATATTTACTCAAATTTTATGTAATATTTTAATTTTAAATCAGAGAATGTGAAGATTATTTATTTTTAAAATAGTTACACCAATTCCTAATCTAATTTATAAGTAATATTATATTATCAAAATTATTACTAGAGGAATATTGATTAGAAATAATTTATAGGGACAGGTGTGTATTGCAGGACAGGAAAATTTAAATATATTTTAAAATAAAGATTCCATGTTTTAGGCTAATTTTTGTCCTAAATATACTTGTTCATTTAAAAATATCAATTCAGATTTCTCAGGCCACAAATTTTAATCTAAATCTCAAGTCATTGAAGGCCAAAATACTTAAGAAAAATATTAAATTTTAGAGATATTTCTTAATAATTTTCCTAATTCAAAATTTAATTCAATATTTGGACTATAAACAGAAGATTTATAATGGGCAAGTAAATACTGAATAAAATAAATATTGTGTAAATTTCATTAAATGCTTTCTATTTATTCAGTCAAATTCCCCTAATAAGTCATGATTTTTAATTTTTAGCTTTGATAATCAAATTAAATCTTATTTATAATCTAAATAATATTGATTGTGAGCTCGTAGATATAAGTGGCAATGTTTATTCAATTGATAGTACATCTACAATTCAAGTGAGAGAGTTATCAAGCACATCAAAGGTTAAGGGAAATAGATAGATCTAAGTTTAAAACGGAAAAGTCACTTTCAATTAACTAATTCTCTCAGAGATTCCTGGATCTTAGAATGCAGATTTCTAAGTTTTTTCTCCTCAAATTCAAACAGAGTTGCTCCAGTCAATTCTTACTGATATAGATAAAGCCAAAATAAACAACGCCACCATAAATTAATATAAAGTTTAACTTCAGGAAATGCAGAGAGGGAGAAGTTGAATTCAATCAAGAATGTGAACCCTGTTAAGAAGGATATTTTTCTCTAACGTCAAGTTTTTATTTAAAGTTCTTAAGAATGCTCTGAATGTGTTATAAATGCTGAGTGTCCAGGAAAATACGAAATCATCCCGCTCTATGGATTTTGGAGATCTTCTTTTTACTCCTCTTAAATTCATGAGTGCAATAATAAAGCTGCCTGCCTCGGTAAGACAATATCTGCATTGACCAAAGATCCTAATGAATAATGCAAAATCATATATTTTAAACTGGGTATGGAGGAAACATCTGTGATATTTGCTAACTAGTAAATGGAGTGCAACTTATTAAACTTTCCAATTCTGAGTGTGGAGAGTGCTCATCCAAAATTCTATCTATACTTACACTCATTGGTTTCTATCTGCTCTATCTAGTAGTACTGAGTATTTTGATATTCTTCAATCAGAGATCTAAAAAAGAGAACGAAATCATGTTTAAATCAAAATAAATATATTTTAATCAATGTCTTGCTTAGAATAGGAACAAATTATTTTCAAATTTTATCTTCTGCAACTGCTTTTAATTTGTAGCTACCCTCTTATTTGGAGAATTTCACAAATATCCTTAATTAGATAGGAAGCATTTTTGACAGCATAGTTAGTACTTAATGCCTTTTTGACATTTCCTAATATTTAGTAGTTATTTTTAATAAATTAAACTGCTATTTTACAAATTAATTGTAATATTTTTAATAAAAGCTTTTTATAATTACATTTAATCGATATTAAGATTCAGGATTCTCGGTTCTATACGTGAAAGCAATTAAATAAGTCACTAATATTTTTTATAATTGTGATATGTGTGATTCCATTCGTTTGCTTTTCTAATCTACTCTTATTTCAATATCTCTATGGGAAGGTAAAAGCTTTTAGATAAAGAACAAGAACTCTAATGAATTAAAATATCAATGAAAAAAGAGTTATTCTAACAAGACAAAGAATTATTCTCACGTTAATCGTAGTTAATAAAATATATTTTTACAATTATACTTATCGAAGAAAATTTTAAATTATAATAGAAAATTTATGAATGTACAATTTCTGCCAATTTTTATTTAAAATGAGGGAAAATTCTCGAATTAAATAATTTATCTTTAATGGTATCTCTTTATTTTATATTAAGTTTTGTTCACGCTGCATCCAACAATAACGAAGTACATTTTCTAGCTATATAACTGTCAGGAACTAGACAAAAATGAGTTCTGGCTTCGGTATGACATCCAAATTCAATGCTGGTCTGCTAAACACTTAAACTGGAGTGTTGGAATCGGTCTTCCATTGATTTTTTATTTGATCCTCACTTTAGTAATAGGAGCACCCTTGTTAGTATTTAGACAATTATATAAAGAGAGGGAACATTTGCAAGAAGAATAAGTCCTCCACAAATATAAAATGGTCTATCAAGGACTTCACAAAAAAGTTTTTTATTGGGAATTCATCATTACCAGTTTTAAAATTATCTTAGTCTCAATAAATGTCTTTTTGAGCACATAAAAAACAGAATACCATATTTGTGCATATATTAAAAGGAATATTAAAATTCAAATAATTTTTCGCATTAAATCTTGATTTTAAGACATACAAGCCTATATTTTAACTCTTTTCTGGTCTGACTCTAACGGCGGTTCTTTTGTAACTAAATCTAAAAATTAAGCCTTATAAAAATCCAACATTCAACATCCTAGAATAAAGACTGTTCATATCCATAATATCACTTTTGTTCGGTTCTCTTTTCTTTTTGAGTGAGGAAATCACTGACTAAATCAAGACTGGAGTACTAATTCTAATTATCTTTTTCAATGCTAAATTTCTTTTACTGCTTTTGGTTTGTTTGCTAGGATAAACAAAGATACCTATTCTAGTAATCATAAAATACTAGATCGAGAAAGTTCTTATACCTTTTAAATCTCCTGACATTATAAATATTGTAGTATCAGAGATGATTTTCAAAACTTTAGATCAGCCTAGTGACAGTTGACAAGCGTTGGCGGAGAGCAGGGTGAACAACCTGATGGAGTGGCTCCTGATGCGTGGCGCTTAGAGATCAGGTGCTCTATTATAGGTGGGATTTAATTGAGAACAGAAAATAAATTAAAGCGCTTTATTAAATTTACCGTTACGCATTAATTAAATAAAACACCAATTGGAAGTGATTAGTTCTTTGGTTCACGGGTTCACTAGTTCATTGGACACTGGAGCATCGGACATTAAAAGGTTTACTTTATGTCACACTCGAATTTACTAATGCACTATTATAGGAAGTGATTGAGTTAATTGCGTAAATAGAATAACTTAATGCAAGCTTCCAAATTTTTTCGCTGACCTGTGGGGGGGTAAGTAGTAGTAGTAGTAGTATGGGTACCCTGCCCCGGGGCAGCGAAATTTAATCTAAAACCCCACCCCGATCTCTTCCGGAAAAAATTTTAAATTATAACCGCCCCCTTCTTAATTTTTTAACGATCACTTTCAATTAAAGATGTTTCCAACCGCCAAGCCCCTTTGCTCTCCTACCACATTTTTACTGCCTGCCCCCGTTGAAGCATCCCCCCTCCTTCAGTTCAGCCAGATTTTTCGAACCAGAAGGTCTGCTAATCTGAATAGTCTACTCAGGCAAGTGGGATTTGACCAAAGCGTTTGGGCAGAGATATAAAATCCAAAACGCCCTTAAAACGATAGCCAAGCCTTGCGCTGGGCCCCAGTGGCCAGCTGGGTCAACCGCTATCACTCCACCCTCGTCTTAGACGACTCAAACCCATTCTACAAGCACGAGATCATCATTCATGGACCAACGCAGAGCAAAGGAAGCGGCTTAATAAAATCCCCGGTTTCCAAATACTCTTGGCTAAAAAAGAAGCCCTCCCCCCCCTGAAACCACGGTGCCTCAGTTGAGATCAAAGATTGAAGAAGCGCGAAGCACTACAAGCCGTTGAGGCTGAGCTCGTTGGTTTAATGAAGCAGGCTGTCAGATTAGACACTAAGAGATACATTTCGGCCACATCGTTGCTATGCTAAAACTGATGGACTCCGGAGGCGACCGGGCCTTGAGAGATAGAAATCGGGAAATGCTCAACGCTTTCCCACTTACCTATTCTACTCACAGCTACCTGACCCAACTCAACAACTTGGCTTCAGATCACGAGAGTCCCAAGGGGCGCTTATTTCTTGATATGAGAGAGGCTGTTCAGTTGTTGAGCGTTAGGAGATGCAAATTCAAGGACCTACCCGAAATAGGAGAATGCGAGGTCTGGTGAAGCATGAGCTTAGACCATAGCAACTATGAAGTTTTATAATCCGCACTTGCCTTGTACGAAGCAGCCTGGAAGGCGAAAGAAGTTCAAGCATGAGTTAAGCTTAGGGGCCAGACAGGAATCTCTCGGCTTTTCAACTCACAATTTCCTCAACAGCCTTCAGATCTAGATGCCAAAATGGACGCGATGAGGATGAATCAACGACAATTAGTCAATTGCCTCTGTCGATTAAGGGGCACATGCTAAACGAGCGAGAGCTCGGAGCAGTAAACTACGCTTTCGACGATTTGTTGTTGATCCACCGGAGGGGGAAGTGGGTAAGACAGAAACTGAAGAAATCGTTCAAGTTGATGGCAAGTAAATCACATTGTTCAGCCCCTCCCCTTCACTCAGTACTAGAAGACTTCGAAAAAGAACTGGATGCGATCATCAAGATGATCAGCAAAAGCTGAAATACTTGCTACGAATGATAGAGAAATAACAATGCTGCGGCTTGGAGGGGCAGGCTGGCTAAGAGCTCGTCGTTGAAGGGAAATTTTGCTGGCATGGATCTTTCAAGAGTATCTCTCAAACAGCGGAAGGTCACAAATTTTGAATCGGAAAGGGAAATACTAAACAAGCCCTCGAACTGGAACACTACATCGAGAATAGCAGGTAGGACCTCGTGGGCTTGGTGAGGGGGGCCGATAAGATCCTGGGTGGGTAAAAAGACCTGTCGAAATCAATCAGTAAAAGTCAAGGGGAAACCCTTTGCGGATTGAGTGCGTGGCCTTCAGTCTAAGTAAAATGTGCCAAGATTTTAAAGTAAGGCGAAGGGAGACGAAAATTTGTACAAGCAGGTATTCAGAATGTAGCACCGAATATTAAATCCGGACAGAGCTGGCAACCAGACAAATCCTGGAACTTTTGCTTCAGGGTCGGTCGTGTTTTTGGAAATAAGGATTGATTATATTTGCAACAACCTAAATTAATGACAATCGCCTCCTATTAGATAAGGTGGAATATTGAAATGAGGACTATAAATTGTTAGCTGCACCGGGGAATAGTGTTTAGGGTGTGTGCGAATACTTTTAAAATCTATAATTTTTATATTTAAGAAATGATGTCTGGTTCAGTTAGATATTATTGATGCCATGTTGAATCAGCCTCCGGCAGCCATGACCTACACTACAAAAGCGTTCTTCGTTCTCAACTTTGATGCTAATAACCTACAGCTAACCCATGTCTCCCTCAGCGCCAAGATACAAGCAGCCATACTCCGAGTCGACGAGCTGGCCTTCTTCCCTTTACTCAATAATTCGGAGCTCTCTCCGGCTACGACCGCCCTGCTCTGTTCAACCTTGGGAAGTATTTTGAAATCAGACTCCTTCGAGACGGTGAATTAGCTAACGCAGTAGAGGCAGGCGCAGAGAGCTGTTGAAAATGAGCGAGAGGCAGAGGGGCACGCACTACATTGAAACTAAAATGGATTTTCCAACCACAATTTGCTTAAATGTTAAATTCGCACACACCCTAAACACTATTCCCCGGTGCAGCTATTAATTTATAGTCCTCATTTCAATATTCCACCTTATCTAAGTAGTGCATTAGTACAATTCGAGTGTGACATAAAGTAAGCCTTTAATGTACCGATGCTCCAGTGTACCAATGAACTAGTGAACCAGTGAACCAATGAACTAATCACTTCCAATTGGTGTTTTATTTAATTAATGCGTAACGGTAAGTTTAATAAAGCGCATTTAATTTATTTTATGTTCTCAATTAAATCCCACCTATAATAGAGCACCTGATCTCTAAGCGCCACGCATCAGGAGCCACTCCATCAGGTTGTTCACCCTGCTCTCCGCCAACGCTTGTCAACTGTCACTAGGCTGATCTAAAGTTTTGAAAATCATCTCTGATACTACAATATTAAGAAATAGTCTAATTTAATAATTATAGTTAGTAAAAAATTGAAAAGGGAATTGTAATAAACAAATAAATTAAGGGTTGTTATTTTTATCTGTTGAAACTGAGCTTGCTATAAATGGTTTATGTAATTTAATCTGCATCCATTATAAAAAAAAGATAGATTAAGCAAAGATTTATCTCATTGTAATGTGGATTTTCAAAGCTTATTGATTACTTGACCAAAATTGATTAAAATATAAACCTAGCATCAATTGTGAAAATTTCAGCTTAAAGTTGACAATGCAACATATTGAATTTTTGGCATATAAATATCAAATTTGCCAATTAAAAATCTTTTCCATTTAAGCTTGAAGTTATATAGAGGCATTGGAATTTACTAAATCCCTAAATAATTCAGTCTTCAGATCTACAATAGTCAAAAATACTTCTCTTATGACAGAGTCCAATAGCCCCGCACCCAAATAATTTTCAGGATTCAGGAAGCAATCAGAGAAAAAGAAAAAAGGAAAATAGGTTTAAAGCTTTTTTTATAACAACGACCAGGACAGCATGCAATATCATTAGCCTAAATTCAACTAAAGTCATGATTATAAAAGCGATATGGATAAAGTTAAAAATTCCAGCTCTCTTTCTAAATTTGAGGACTTCTTAAATAAAAACAAGAAAGCAAACTAGAAACAAAAGAATAGTAAAAAATATTTGCAAAACACTTAAAATAGTAAATTTAAGTTGATAATTCCAAATCTTCATCAAGAAAAAGCAATGAAAAGCATTTTTGAAAACACTAATCACTTACCACACTCATAATAATTTTTTTAAAAATTAAAACTCATTTTAATCAGAAGAATCATATAGTTAGGATTTATTTAGTTAAAATTATTTCAAATTACTCATTTAAGACTTATTTTTAAATCATCAAAGCATAAAAATAGAAAAGAAAAGGAATTTGCGATGACTAAAGAAAAAAGAAAGCCTCATTTAATAAACAAGAATACTATTGGAGCCTCCAGAAATTCAGATCAGTCAGAAACATAGAATACGAAAGAGATTTTTTCCCCCAGTTTTAATAGCGAAAAACGGCTTTAAGAGTAGGATCTAAACTTATTTTTTCTTTTATTTGAATACTCATTTATATATAAATATGAAAATCAGTATTTACATGACCAATAAATATCTCAGTAGACCAACTTATAAATAATTGTTTTTGTTAAAACTAGCAATTGACAGACTAGAATGAGAGAACATAAAAAAGTTAGAAACATAAAGCATATAATTTGATGTTCCAGCCTCGTTAGCCCAAGCCTATTGCGTTTAAGAGTTAATTTAATTAGCAAAAAAAGAAAAAGGCAGCATTAATGTTCTTAATACTACTTTATATTTAACACTGAATATTAGGATTGTCTGTCCGGATCCTGCAAGTGAAGAGGAACAGAATCAAAAGTGATTTAAAATTAAGCATCTTTATAATTTCATACTTCATTAAGTAAGTTTAATATCTAAACAGTTTTATGCATCGTTCATATCTTTCAATTGAAGCTGATAATTATGAATAGCGAGATAATTTTTATATTTGCTTTCAAATATATTTATACTCTTTAGAAAATGGGCAAATTAAATCTTAAGTTTATATATTTAGATCTCTATATTAATTTATAAAAGAAATTTGATAAAGTAAAAATAACCTTTTAAACTCTAAAGGCATTTAAGTGAATTACTAAAGCTTCCAAAATATAAGATTATTGTATTTCTGATATTAGGAGGAGGGAAGTTAACATTCCTCCTTCCTTTAATACCAACCTCACTATCAATAAATAAACTTTGACAAAATTGGACAAAAATGGCGAATAATTGGGAAATTTTGGTATAATTTATCTTCTAGAGGTCATTTAGGCAATTTAGTATTTAAATCTTTTGTGAAAATAAATAAATTATGAATTTATAATATATCTTTAAATTAATTTAAATAAGAACAATTTGTAATTCACTATTGAGCCAAAATATGCAAAAGAATCACAGTTTTTTTTAAATTGTGCTTTTATAATCAATAATCTATTATTTGCTTTAATAGTAAAAGGGAATCATATAATGAATGATAATTAAATTTTCTTTCTAACTTGAACGATTTTTGTTTTTCATATGCATTCAGTGAGTAACTAAGTTTTAGTTTTAATTAATTAAAATGTATAAATAGAGGCACTTTAAAATAAGTTCATATTAATTGAAATTTAAAAGTTTTATATAAAAGAAAGATTATATAATAGATAATAAAGTGTTTGAGTTATAAGTTTTTAATAGCTGTAACCTTTTCTCCATTCATATAATTTTATTAAGATTTTTTCCATGATTGGAACATACAGTGCATGTTCATTTTCCTAAAATTATTAACTATATTTAGTATTACTAATAAATGATAAAGCTAAAATACTAATACTATTAATATATTTATTTTACAATTAAAAAAATAATTTTAAATCTTATACTTGAAATTTTTGTCAAAATTATTTATTTTAAATATACTATTTTTATTATTTTGAGCAATTTTTATATTAAATTTTATTTTTTTAATTAAAAATTGAGAGTAGGAAAGCAACTTTTATTTCAACCTCGAAATTTCATATTTTTCTATTTCTGTTTTCATGTATTATTATACTTTTTTAGAATAGATCATTTTACATTACATCATTTTGATTATTCAAGCTCATTAATACTGGAAAACTTGTGATTCGATTAGTCAATTATGATGTGGTCAATATTTGGCATATGGAAGAAAGACGATATAAATGGCTGCACTGGCAGAGATTTGGCTGGAGCTGCATTAGCTATCTACGGCAGCAGAACTACACTTCTACTCTACAACTCACATGCAAAAGTAGTCGAAGAGCTCACCCTCATTAAGAGAGGAACTAGACCTGCCAAATGGATCGTCACTATCCCCAAATTTGAATTCACGCCCAAGGCTAAAAACTTCTCTCCTGAGGGAGTGAAATCATGCTACGAGGATCCTGGTTACTTAAAAGTGTTCGAGCACTACGTGATACAAGGCTATTCTATTAGGTACTCTTCATCTATGGCAGTGGACTGCTATCAGATGTTTATCAAGAACTCAGGCATTTACATCAGCTTGGAAACTCTTGCTTACGGGGCAAAGCTAAGACTGATTTACGAGCTAATCCCGATTGCCTTTTTGATAGAGAGAGCAAAGGGAGTTGCTACTGATGGCCATCATAACATTCTTGACATAGTGATTGAAGGATATGAACAAAGATCAGCATTCATAGCAGGCTCTAAGGATGAGGTGGAGTTTGTCATGGAAACTTTAAAGACTCAGGGGAAAAATATCCCTACGCTTGATCAACAGGCAGATAGATTACTTGCAGAGAAAGGGATTTAATGATGTCTTTGTTGAGAAAAATTTTCTAATTAACAGAATTGAATATACTGAGTTTTAAATGATCACAAATTTTCTTTTCTGGATAGAATGTCTATATGGAGAAAAATATTTTAGAAGAGAACTAATGTAGGCATTTTAAGATTCTTCTTTAGCATATTTATATTTAAATGAAATATTTCAAATCATTAGTAAAATATAGGCTTTAAAAAAATTATTATAATTAATTATTTTTTTTAATTTTTATTTGAAGAGTTTGAATGTTAGAATCTATTTTTTCACTATTGAAACTTTTGATTTTCGTACTTTGATGAATCAAAATAAATTATGATTTTTCCAAGTATCTTTATCTTGGGAGTCTTTGGTGTTCTGATAGAATTGGAGTTAATCGCATTGCTGTTTCTCAAGTTAGAGTTACCTGAAGTAGCAGTGATGGCTGAATGTTATCTCTGTTGCTGAGAACTTAAAGTTGGTCTGACCCCAACTTTATGTTTGGAGGTAGGAGTCTTTGCATTAGCAGAACTATCCTGCATTATCCTTTCTTCCTCTTTATCTTTAAATTATTAATTTAAATGACTTTTGCATACTTTGAGAATAAGAATTATGAATGCAGTTTTCTTTTTTAAAGCTATGATATTAAATTATATTAAATTCAAATAATTTTTATTGATTCATAAAATGTTTAGCACAATACTTTCCATGAAATTTTAGTACAATTTTAATGATAGTTCAGAGATAATTTGAGAAGAATATTATGATAAATTTGTTAGTGAATGATATTTTTCACATTTTTAATTATATGATATATTAACTCAAGCAATAAGTTGCCTGTCTATTTTCAATGCTTGAGGGATGGCGTTTTGGTGATCGAAGTGGATGAACATGAACGAGTTCTGAACACCCATTCTTGTTTTCTAGTTCCTCTTGGCCTAGCCAATCAAAATGTCCTTGACAATGACATTCTTGATGTTCTGCTTTAGCTTTGCGATCACCTTGTCCTAGTTTAGCGTCTTTATGTTGATCTGAGAAAGGAAGAGCACGTTGTCTTCATTCCTGTAGATTCTGTAAAAAGCATTTAAAATTTAAATTATACTTTTATTTTTTAATATAACATTTAAGGAAGGAGAATCTCTGTGTTTAATTTAATTTTTTAATTATTCTATAGTTTTAAAAGTTTCTTATGATTGCAAAAAAATTTTATTTTACAAAATTAAAATGATTATGAGACTTTATTACTCATTTAGCTGCGCTTTTATGATTCACTATCTTTTTTCTCTAATATTCTAGAAAAGTCTCTGAAAATATTCCTCAACTTTGAGAGAGGATTTAATTTTCACAATTTTATACTATTTTAAAATAAAGCTGTATGGAAAAATCTGAGCACTTCATCACTATGATATTCCAAGCCTATGAGAAGTTTAGATAATTTTTTATTATAATAGATAAGAAGTTAATTAATTGTATAAATGAATAATGCATTGCTTTATAATTTTTCTTTCCCTATTTTGCTAATCATTGCGAGGGTTCTGACTACTACTATGAGGACTGCCAAGAGTAATAAATCTTTCCACATTCCCAAATCATAACCTAGGTAGTCATAGATTTATTTATAACTTTTATTTGCAAAATAAGTTGCAAATTTAACGTTTGATAGAGGTTAATTTCATTCTTGTTTAATTGAAAGAGTAAGTTATATAATGAATAACAAAATATACTTTATTGATTTTATTTTTTTGTGCAATAATTGGAACTTTATTATAATACATCTAACATCCTGTTACCTTAGCGTAATTTGGAAAGGCAACTTCTCTAGATAAGTATTGACTTGTTCAATTTTATATTTTATCTTTTGTGCAAATGCCGATTAAAAGTATCTGCACTTTAAGATAAATTATTTTGCAGAACGTTTTCTCCTTTCTCATTTTTAATCTGTCTAATTTATTTAATTTGTCGAAGTAATTTTTTATACGTTATGAAATTTTAATATAGAAGATTTTAAAATTTTATTTTTATAAAATTTTATAAAATATAGATTTTTGTTTATGACCAGAAGGGATTGTTAAGATTTTTAATTATTTAATTTGAAGTAAATAGCTCTTAGAGCTTGGCACTTTTGAGTATCCGCTATTTAAAAATTATAGAATTGTCAATCTTTTTGAAATTTTCAATTACTTTCATTTAAGTAATTATTTTTATTTTATATTGCTTATAAAATACTATTTTTTATTAAAATTAAATTAGCAAAAATTTTATCCTCATAATGTTGCAGAAGCTTTTGTCGGGATTCCTTTTATTTTTTTGTTTTATAATATAATTAAAAGAGTCTAGTTCCAATCAAGTACTTTTATTCATATATTTAAATTTTAAAATTATTAATACAGCGATAAGTTTAGTTAGGTGCTGTCATGAATTTATTCACACATAAATTTTAGAAATCTGGGTGTTAAGTGCAGGTTGTAAAGATCCTAAAGTAGGAATTCGGGGGGTGGGGAGGAAGTGAATTCCTCTTTTTTTATGATCATAAAATTTATGAAAAAAATCAGATACCTATTGGCCTGATCAATGCCAGTGTGGGAGGTCTAGATAACAGAAATAAGTTTAGAATAACTATTTGATAATTTTTTGAAATTAAACTTAAATATTCTCGAGCTATTCTGTACTCATGTGGAATATAAATGTCTTATGAAGATATAGAATTTAATATACATATTTAATTCATGGATAGTCTTTTTCAGTTTCTTTAAATTGAGATTTGGCTTTTGTATTCAAAATTTCTTGAGCATAATTTAACTTTGAATGTTTATTTAGAGAAGAATCTATTGCATAGTTTAATATATATATGGTCCAGATCTCTATATTTGGTCAAATTCCTATAAATATCTACTTTCGCTTTTGCTATTGAATCTTATTTGATTATAAAGTTCTTATAATATACTGTTAGTGGAATCTTACAGATTATATGTTAAATTTTTCCTTATAGAATAATATACAATTCATAGCAAAAAGTTCTCATAAATAATCCAGCTATCAGGAGTTTACTTATATTAGCAGATAACTTCTTAATAATAACTTTAATTCTTGAAAGTAATTAACTGACTCTTCCCTTTTCCAAATTAAATGATCGTTTCTAATTTCAAATTAAATTGTCTACAAATTTCTATAAATAAATTAAATACGCTCTTTCTATAATCGGTCATACTTTAAAAAAGTGAAATTCGTAAAAATGACTCTCTTGGAAATTTTAAAAGCCAGAATTATACTTATATTTTTTTGGATTTTGTAGATGATTTGACATATTATTGGGCAGATTTTTTTGTGCTCATTTTTTTCATATTTAGGGTGGTGTGGCACTCGTCTCCCAGGAATTATTTCTTAAAATCTTCATCTCCATTTTTTAATCATTTTCAAATATATGAGTGTAAACTTGATTCATTCAGATAATTAAAATTTAAAGAAAATTAATAAAATGAAATTTAAAATAATTTTTGATATTTAATTTGTTCAAATGGAATTCTGCCTTTTATTAATATCTCATTACACTATGACTTGATATGATTTAACTCTAGCGAGTATTATGAGATAAAAACCTCTCTACCTTAAATATTATCAATACTAGATTCATCCTTGTCAATGAGACTTACTCTACAGCAGCTATAAGATTTCAGTCTCTGAAGCTAAAATAAAACTTCTTTCTCAAGAGATTAATTTTTAATATTTAGGTTTAGACTCCTACTACAATCAACTCTATGATAGATCATACTTTTTAATCACTCACTCCAATCTCAAAATATCAAACATCAATTTCTAAAGTAAGTCAACTGTATTATTTATAAATTATTCACTCGCTTAAATTTTGCCGTCATTTAATCAAATTCTTTTTTAATAGATGAGATGAATAAAAATGAGAACGATATAGACAGATTCATATTAGAGGCTTGGAAAAATACTTCATTTTAGTTAACTAACTCAAACTTTTAATTTAACCTTATTAAGAAATTCGCAAAATTATAATCTTGGTTCGTATCGTAGCATAAAATTAGGTAGGGATCATCCAGTCATGAGTGAATACCTAGATAGAGCGCTTCTTAAGAGAGGAATGCCATTTATAATCAAAATTATGAAAAGAAAAATAGGTAAATAATGTCTGAATTTTTTAGATAATGTTTATGCATTCATTGTATTGATTAATATTAATTTTCCCTCAAATGCATATATATATATAGTCCTAGAATTATAGATAAGATCTATGAACAGTGACTAACTTTATATAATTTATAATCCGAGCCTGGAGTAAAATAAAAAAATTTCAGATTTTTAAATCTATAAATTCCAATAAATTTTAGCTACTGTTAATTTATGAATCATGCTATTTCAACCTCATATCTTTTAGATTTTATACCCTAGAGGTTTTATTAATTTCCTTAATTAATTTTATTGGGGGGAGCACGTATCTCGACACCTGCAAAAATTGATTTAATCTTGACTGAGCAAGGCCTATTTTTTGAATTGCACGAAAATGTGTGTTATGGGGTAAAACTCGCAAGCCTTTATTTCAAAATTTAGAGATTTAGGGCCAAAATTAGTTACAGTAAAGCCAAAAATTTAATTTAATAAATTAAGATTTTTATGTAAAAATTATAAAAATGATAAAATATTAAAATCTTATAGTGTTACATTAAGAATCTAACTTATTAAGTTTAATCAGGTCAACTCAGAGATTTTATCTAATTAATTATTCTTAATCTCAACAAGGAGAGTGAAAATAGTCCAAAGAAAGACTAAAATAATTAAGATATCATCCCTTATGCCACAATTTTAAAATTCAAATAAGCTAGATGCTCACATATTCTAAATATGAGGCTCACTTAATAAAGTAATTGAATTAAGAGTCTTTCTTTGGACTTTTTTCTCTCCTTGTTGAATTAAGAAAAATTTAAATTTAATAAAAATTTTGAGTTACCTGATTAAACTAAATAAGTTAAAATTTTTAATGATAAACACTAAAATATTACCTATTTACTCATTTGTAATATAATTTTTACATAAAAATCTTAATTTATTAAATTAAATTTTTTGCTTTACTGTAACTAATTATGCCCTAAAACTTTTAATTTTGAAATAAAGGCTTGCGAGTTTTACCACATAACACACATTTTCGTGCAATTCAAAAAAAATAGGCCTTGCTCAGTCAAGATTAAATCAATTTTTGCAGGTGTCGAGATACGTGCTCCCCCCAATAAAATTAATTAAACCTTGTCTTGTATGGCTTTATTAATATATTTCTTATTTTAAAATTAAAAAATATTATAATATATAATGAGAAAGACATGAAAGTAAAATATAACTCAAGAAACCCAAATTATCCTTTTTAACTTAGATATTAAACTCTTCAAATGTTAATACTTTAACCTACAATAGAATTTAAGTCAAGGCCTTAAAAGAGCTTTTGCTTTTCAAATTAAATTTGACTTTTCAATTTTATAAATTATAGAAATTTATTATCGTAAAATATAAAATAAAGAATCTTTTGCGTCCTCATTATCAGCCCTGAGGCTTTGAAAGAATGAAAATATTTATTGATCAAAAGATAAGCAAAATCCCTAAAATGCTTAAACGTTGTCTTATCAATAATGAAACTATGCGGTAGGAAGCAAAGGTCTGTAATTAGGTTTAACCCTAACTGATAGATTTAATTTTAGTAATACCATTAATATTTTTGCTTATGTAACTTTAAGATTTCACCTTCAAATTTAAATTTTCTATTCTAGTTGGAAAATTTAGGGAAGTTTTTGCACTTCAGCTTATATCACCAATAACCCGTCAGGATTTGGATCTACCATAAAATAGAGATAATTGAGAAGATTTTATTATGCTAATTGAAGGTGTGGCATACTAGTCCAAAAAATTAATATTCGCCCTTATGTGAGGAGTGCTTCACTACTGAAATTGTGACATCATAAGCTTGACTCATGTCCATTGATAATGAGTACTCAAATTCGGAATTTTCTCTAATTATTCCCCGAGATATGCTAATTTTTAATTCCAATATAAATCTTAAATAAATATGGGAAGAATATGATTATGTGATCGGGAAAAGAGATATTCGAGAGAAATAAAGAAGTAGATCATGATTGAAGAACCTAATAATCAGATAGTTAACTACTAGATGAGTGAATTTTTGGACCAGAGTTCGGCTCCCACTAGTAAATCCTCTTTTTAAAAAAAATTTTCGGACCAATAATTATAGCTAATTATAGCAGCAATAGCAGTAATAGCATTAACAATAACAGCAATAGAAGTATAAATACTAAGAAAAATAATTAGAATGACGAAGATGATGAAGAAGATGAGGAAAATAAATTAACGGAAAAAAAGTCCAAAAAGAGGAAAAGTTGGAAAATAAATAAGAGATGCTTCAAATAATTCAAAATCAAAACTGATGGAGTTGCTTTTAAAAGTGTGCAATCATACATCCTGACAGTTATTAATCTAGAGTTGTTTTTAATTTATTCCCAGATACTTAAGCATATACATCACTTTTTAAATTTATCTAATTCATTCATATTCGACCTATAATAGGCTAGTTCTTCAAAAGTAAATTACTATTCATCAACTTTTTTTTAATTTAAAGTTAAATTCAAGCTTAATTTTTAATAAAAAAAAATTCAATAAAAAAAGTATCGTCTCTTAGAATTTTTGGGATTATATCAAAAGATGCTCTAATTTTAATTATTTACTTTTCCATTAAGATTAAATTATTGAATTAGAAAGTTAAATTCTAAGACGAGTGAAGTGGCACCAAAGTCGACTTTGCAAGGGGTAGGGAGATTAGCCGGCTCTTTCTCTCTATCTTTGTCCCGTTTCGATTATCCAACAAGAGGCGATCTAGTTTAGTAATCCGTCGGTGAGTAGTATAGAGTGTTTAATTGTAGGATGAGTGAGCCCTGAAGCCGTGCGAGAAAAAACCTACTCCCAAACTTGGATTTCGCGACCCTAGATTAATGATTCCCTCTCTTTGGATAGTAGGGCCCAAAAGGAGCAATGATCGTGATAAAATCGCTGAAGGGACTCAGGAGAGAGATGCAAGGGTAGGCTGTTTGCTACTGATTTGGCATCACTTGATTATATAGTATTTCAATGCAAGATCATTGGCATTATTCTGCACTATGCCACTGAGCGCTTTTCCAAATAGCTTGAGGTATCATTGACCTACCAAGAGGCTTCGGTCATTTTCCGTCTCTAAGACAACCAAAAACTACACTAGTGTTTTATCTTAGCGTTGTCCTGTTAGTGAAAGGAGCAGAGAAGTTGTTAGCGAAGGTGTTAGTTTGTTCGAGTCCACTGAGGTGTCACAGCCTAGTGACGTCATGAGTTGTGTCTCCAGAGGTAATTATTCTAGTTATGCATGTGCTCTTTTTTGTGCCCATACGGAGTTTTACATTATATTCCATTTAAATTCTTAAATTAAGACTCAAATCTTTATTAAAAAAATATCTCATTTTTCAAATTAAATACCTTTAATTTGAGCTATATAAAATAATGATCCAATAAAGGTTAAATATCGGTAAATGCTTCGTTTGCCAATATGATTATTGTATCCACGTTACCTTCAAGAAGGTAAACTTAATATTTGAATTACAAACTTATACAGTCATCTATATTGACTCATAGTACAACCTATATTAAACTGAAGAGGATAAACAAATATTTACATCTATATTCATTTGTGGAATAATTTACATAACAAACTTTAAAAAAGAAATTAAAATACAATAAAATTTAAAGGAAATGCAAATCTACAAGATTGGGAATATTTCAGTGGGGAATATTTCAATTTCTGGCATTAGGAATAAACTTTTAGAGCACTCATTTTTCTTTCTATCTTCACATCTATTTATTACTAAATTTAATCTCAACATAACTGTCTCATCCTGCAGGTTCAGTAAATTAAGAATAATTGAAGGCTTTAAAAAATTATAAATGTATTAGGAGTTTACAAGAAAAGACCTAGGAGATGAGACTTCGAATTTAGTGACTATTATGGGAAGAGATGACGTCTTTGAGGAAATTTCCTAATTAATCATTTTTCAGAACAACTACATATCAGGCCAAGAATATTTTGAATTATTTTTTATTCCCCTGCATCTAGCTATGGCATATTGATTCAAAGCAATTCAGCAGGCTAACTTAACTAATGTTTATCAAATATATGATCATTAATTTTTGAAGAAATTATGCTAATTTTAGTATCCATAATAACTAACTTTCTTTGAGTGACTTATAATTAAGGTACAAAACCAAATTAAGAAAAAATGGATAATTTATTTTTTTAAAAGAATTATTTGGTAGTTTTCTTATTTTATTTTCAAGGGTTATAAAATATTAAAATATTTTACCTAAAATGCTACAAGCAATTTTTCTATTTACAAATGATTAAATTATTTTTAAAATGTTCTTCTTTAGCCACATATGAATAGAGTAGTTTAGATCTGTATTTATTTATCATTTGCCAAAACATAACATTTGAGAATATTCTTACACTCAACCCTGTTTTAAGCATAGCCTCTCAATAAAAAGAGCTAGTCATCAGCAACTTGAACTTATAAAAAATCAAGTACTATCATATTCAAATTTTTAATGATCTTTAAGAATGTAACTGCTTCAGCGTTTTAGCAAAGTATATTTCAGGTTCTTACTAAAAATAATGTCACCTTGAATAATTTCACTTACCACATAAATATATCAGGTAAAATTCAAATCATTTTAGCAGGTAAATAACATGTTTAAATACCTCAATCTAATCAAATAGTTTTACAATTATAATTTTACCACGATACTACGCAACTAGAAAAGAGTCCTTTCCAATTTAATGGCCTTGATGTTCTGAGGATTAACAACTTCACTGCCAATAATATATCTTGTAAGAAAATATTTATAGTTAACTTATGTTTAGTGCTTTAAAGCCAAGTAGTTCAGTCTATAATCTAAATTAGCGATATGTACTCCACTTCCAAAATTGAGATTAAGAATATAACGATTAAAGATTGCTTCATCTATCAAAACTTCATCATTAAATTTGATGTTCCTATCTTCGCTATTTCAATTGAATCACTACTCATTTATAACATCAGTAAGAATTTAATTGCTTTTTAAATTCAAGTTTAGCATTCATTGACTATGGAACTATATTTTTTTAGAAAGAAATAACATGAGAGCAATTTCTATTTCTGGTATTTTCGACTATTTTAACCAGTCAATAAATATATTAAATATCATAATTTCTAGCATATATTAGAACTGGATTATATGTCTAAGAAGCTAGCAGTCTGAATTTCACAAAACTGATTATTTTATAATGACTTTTGAGAAAGTGTATCTGATATTCAAGAGAGACCAGAAAGAGGCCTACCTAGTAAAAATAAATAAGCTAAATCTAGACACAAACAATACCAACTCATTGATTTAAAAAGTATATTACACTGACTCTAATGCAAACCTGTTTTACTTTAATGGCTTCAATCACACCAAGCAAGAAGCCTTGAATCACTCTCTTTCAAAAATGTTTTCATTATCTTTGGTTATAAAAATAATGGCAGTAATTTTTTCTATAATTCTAGAGATATAACCATAAGTAAAACTTGACTTATATACTCAATAATATTTTTAATTTATTCAATTTGATTATTTTAAATCAATAAATATCTTATGAGGCAAATTTAAGATGACCAAATGCCTCTTTAAGACCGAATGTATCAGTTTATGCATTTCTAATGAAGGAAATGCTTAAATAATTTTTGATAATTATGTCTACGGTTACTCTGTCTATGATAATAAAAACCCAAAATTAAATAAATGAGTTGTATGATGGCATAATTGTTGCTTAATTGCACTTAAAAAAGCGAAAGTCATGATTAGCCTTGTCATAAATAAATCAGAAATAGATAATTTGTAAGAGTAGTAAAGATTAATTCATATTAATCAGAAACTGTTATTGAAGATTATAAATTAATCGCAATAAATAAGATTTATTAGAGTAACATTATACTGTGACTATTAGGGCTTAGTATTTCCTGCAAAAAGTAAAGAATTTAAGTACAGAGACCGGTAAAAGCAGGCAATTAAGTCCACGATCACCTATACAGATGAAGAGAGCTTTATTGTGGTGCTCTAGCATAGTCTAACTTCTAGTGCCAAGACAAAGAAACTAAAATAGAACAGATTACACTCAACTATGCCAGTCTAAAATGCTTTGGCTCAACTGCGCATCCTCTAGAAGCGATACTTTCCAAAACTTAGCCAAAAGTAATAAAAACATGCATTTAGGAACACTTTAACTGAATTGGGCAACTTGTTGCCTGAAATATACTCAACACTTAGCTCCGATAATCCAATTTTCAAGAATAGGATAGCTAAAACCTCAATCTGACAAATTAAATGGTAGAGTGGGCAGAGAAATAATATATGTATGAACTCATCTGCATTCTAATAGGGGCATAATATGTTTAAAAATAAGCATAAATCATTGTAAAAATATCAGCAATTAAATTTTAAAAGTTTCAGTACTTGGTTAAAATTGGCATTAATTTTTTTATTTCGAAAAACATGAAAATTGCTTAAATATCATTCAATAAAAATATTTTTTTAGATTTTATTACAATTTGATTATTTTAAATAAATTATTTTATCTTTATGAGTTCAAATTTTAAGACGTGACCGTAATAAATAATCCTTCTTTAAGACACGAGATGTATGCAGGCTTCTTTGATGCCTTTCTCTATGAAGGAAATCCTTAAATAATTTTTGATAATTATGTCTACGGTTACTCTGTCTATGATAATAAAAACCCAAAATTAAATAAATGAGTTGTATGATGGCATAATTGTTGCTTAATTGCACTTAAAAAAAGCGAAAGTCATGATTAGCCTTGTCACTAAATAAATCAGACATTGATAATTTGGATAAGAAATATAAGAATTTAAATTTCATAGTTAATCAGATAACTTTATGAATGAAGAATTAACAATTAAATTAATCGCAATAAATAAAATTTTTCAGAGTAGGAACTATTGGTGCACTGTGCCTGTTAGGGCTTAGTAATTCCTGCAAAAAGGTAAAGAATTTAAGTTCATTCAATTTTATATGATGTAATCAACCTAGACAAGCTTCTAAAGTCCAAAATCAAGAAAAATGAGTGGATTGAGTAGTTATGGATTGGAGGCTTGTGCTAAAGGTATTCTGTGTGTGATTGCAGAGGCTTAATCTTCCTTGACTAAATAATTAAACTTATGAGCTAATCAATAAAATCACTTTTAAAAGCATTAAATTATATCACTATTTCTTTTTAATTATAATAAATTTAATTGATAATTTTGCTTTCTCAATCGCATATAGCAAAGATTATCCAATATATTGGTAATGCAAATTTCCCTCATACAATAAATTATTATCATACTAAATTTTAACCTTAAAAGGCAATCTAAAGTCTTCTAGGAAGGTGACCTTGACGTCTGTCTCATATTCTCTGAATTTTATACCTTGCTTCCTCTATCTCAGATAACTGAGTGTTAGGTTTCATAGGTTGCTTGATTATTACTCTCTAACTTTTTCAAAGGTTCTGATACCTTGTCTATCTTACAATGTCTTGAATTATATTGCATCATCTTCACTTTCACACTAGTAGTATTCCTCTGGTTTCATATCGCATTCAAGTATGATTGCAACTATAGACCAAATGTCCCACTGCACTGAACCGTTGAGCCAAGTCTGTCTCTATGGGAAGTAGCCTGCAGTTCCTTGCACCGATGCTTCCTCAATGTTTTCTCTTCTTACAACTCTGTTGAAGTCTATGACAGTTGCTCTGACTGGTTCAAAGTTTATCATGATGTTCTCTGGCTTGAGATCTCTGAATCCCAACTCATGCAACTCCATCACTCCTCTAACGAGGTCAGTGAGAATAGCAGTAAGCTAGTACTTGTTGCGCCTCGTGCTGAGAAATTCTCTTAGTGTGATCTCCCATTTAGGAAGGCGAATGGCGATGTAATCATGATCGATAAGAACACCAGAAAGATGAAGAACGCACTTCAAGTTTTTGTCCCTCGCTTCTCTCAACACTGTCAGTTTGTTCGCGAACTCAAGACCTCTCTCTTCCTTCTTTACAAGGTATTCGTAAGGGAAGATCTTGTAAGCAACTCTTATTTTAATTATAAAATTCTTATACTAAGTTTCTTTTTAGTAATCTTTGCAGGCTTTAAATGTGCTTATCGGATTTTCTGCTATGTAAAATAATTTTAATATTCTATTAAATTTTGCAACGCTAATTATTTTTACTACTTTAAGTGTAATCTTAAATACCCTGTTCTCATGAAGAATTTAAACATTTAAAAAACTATTGCAGGAGGATTTATCTTGGAACCAGCTAACATTCAGAGAAAAGACCTTGCACTCGTAATAAATTAAAATTCTTTTAATGAATGTTACTGGAATGTACATAAACAGCTACTACACATATCAAACATCCACCTTTACAGTTAGAGAAAATGCCAAACTTTACTTCCTTAACGGATATGTAAATGGAACTTTTACTAAGAAAAGAGGGAGTATGGTTTTAGCAGACTATCAATATTAAACATTAAAAGATTTATTTATATGCGTATGCTTTGATAAAAGACTCAGTAATAAAAACTGGCCAAGCTTTCAACGGAGGAATATTCTTTGCGCATTATTTCTCATTAGTAGAAATTGATAACTGCTATTTTTATAATACCACTGGAGTTATTGAACTTATGGCATTAATTTGTAAAAGTAATAAACTTTTAACTATAGTACGTTTAAAAACTTGATCAAAGAGACAAATGGAGAAGGCCTATTTAAATAACTGTTTTATTCTACATGCGAGATGAGCAACGAGAGTAACTTAATTATTAATTAAATATAGTTAATTATCATTTAAGAAATAAAAAAAACTCTGTAATGGAGACTCAAAGTATTTGAGAAAAAAGATATTATTCTAACTTTATTTCATTTTATAAGTCCTCGAATATCATGTTGCTTTCTACTTTTCTTTCCACATTTAATTAATTCTGCATTTATCTTTCTATATTTATGCTCAGACTTAGCTACCTGCTACTCTCTTGATCCTCAATTTCTCTAAGCTTTCTCATAATTTCCTGATTAGTCTTGAATAATTATCATAAACCTAATTTGTTTTTTTTGGAATTATTATGATGGTAATTCTTTGTTATAAGCAATTCTGATTGCTGTAAGGTAATCATTAAAGAGCGTTTATTAAGGTTTTAAATAACAGAATTATAACTCTATTGCCTTATTAAAAGAAAAGTGAGAAGAATGGAAACTTAATTGGCTAAATTTTGGTTATCTATTACTTTTTTCTTGCATGTGCATGATTTAATCTGCGATAAGCTCTTACTTGTACCTTACATTTCACATTTTACACGAGTTTATAATGCAAATTGTTCTCAACACTTTCATTGAATTGATGAAAAAGCTTAGCTTATTTTCTTGAATTTGGCCATGGTTATTAAAACTCTTATATGCTTGATCTTTCGTTATTTTACGAGTAGTTAGACATTTAAAGGAGAATGAAGAGCAAATATTTATCCTCCATCGTTCTTTTCTCCTCTATTACTTATTTACTATCTGGATATGCAATTTTAGATCTTTTCTTTTATATCTCGAGCTACTAATTAGAAGGACTTATCAATAAAACAGTTATTAAATTGGCATTTTCTATTTGTCTCTTTGATCAAGTTTTGAACCGTGCTTCAGTTAAAAAGTTGATTGATTTTGAAATTTATAAAAATTTAATGCTATAAGTCCAATATTAATGGTATAGGCACGGTTTAGAATAATGGATATTTCATTATAAGACTAAACTTAACTAAAATCACTTCTTAACAAAATATTTTTATTTAACTGAAAGAAATCAACTCAGTTTCAATTTTATGGGAATTTCAAATGTAATTATATTAAATTATTAAGTCCACTTTTTCTTTATACTTAAAGATTAAATATAATTAATTTAATTAAATTTTTTCTAATATCTCGAATAGCTACTTTGATACTCTTTAAGCCCTTAAGAATGTGCTGTTTGGAATAACAGAATCTCCTTTAGTGACCTCTAAGATTATAAATACAACAATCTTCAATAATACCATCTTGAATTAATATTTTATTGACTGCAGAATATTACCTGAAAAACTATATTGATCCTCCATATTAGTGGCTTCTGAAAATTATTCTTTAAAAGATAATTTTATTTATAAATGGACTTGGATATAATAGTTCCTACAATAGAATCAGGGAAAAAATTCTCAACAACAATTTATAAAATTAATTAGTTCTTGATAACTACCTAGTATTAATTTTTATAATTTATAGGAAAGATATTAAGAAAAATATTTCATTTTTGAATTTATGGATTAACTTTTAGACATTTTTAATGAATAAATTTAGAATTTTAAACTTACTTACATTTTACAAATTTATTATTTTATTCCGTGATAGGGAATTAATAATGATTGCATGATGTTGAAAATTTATTATTGTAACAATGACAAAATCTAATCTCTACATTGAAAACGTGACATTTATAATCGAGAGAAATTTGTTTAAACTATATCAAGCCAACCTCACTATGAAAAATGTTAAGTTTCTGGATAAACTTTTTTATATACAAAATCCTTCTAATTAAATCTATTATAGCAAAATAGAATTTACAAATTAAATTTAAATTATTTTTAGTCTGATACAAAAACATATTTTAAAAAGGAGAATTGAGGGATATTTTATCATAATAATGCCAAATTAGTTTTCTATTTCAATATAGATAAAATAAATTCAAAATTAACTTTTTATAGGGAAATTAACAGTCATTAAAAATAATGGCTTAATATTTTTTACTTCAAGTTGTATCTAAATATTAAAATAAAATGTCCTTAATTTCTAATGATGTTAGTTTATCCATATGTATAACGACGATAGAAATTATATATCTTCTATGTCAAGCACGGTAATAATCCACGACTCTTAATTTCTTAATGGATATTATCTTCATAAAATTAAAAATAGCCATTAAAACAAACCCAAATTATAAAGTTCATTTTGTCTTAGCAATAAAATTAATTACAAAAATTAATTAATCTTGAAGCTGCTAATCCTCACCCATAATATTTGCTGTTTTCTTCTCTCGATTCTTACATAGAGCTTAAGAATGTATATTTCTAGAATATAAGTTTGCAATTAGCATATTCTATGAACTCAGAGATATCAATTTCAAATGCCACTGTTTACAATTCTACTATAAAAGATGTAAATAATTCATATTTCATTACAAATGATAATTTACTCATAAACTTAATATCTTAATGGACGATTAAATATTTTTATATGAATCCAATAATTAATAATTGTTATTCAGATGGACACTAATTTCTAAGGATTAAGAAAATAAAATTATTAGGATTTATATATTTTCTGAATATTAACAACTAGAAAGATTGCTTATTTAGAATAGATAGATCATAATTTAATTTGGACAATGGAAACTTCACTGGGATTTCAAAGATAGGATAAGAATCCATAATGTAGTTCGTAGTCATGAAAAACTTTAGTATCAATAACTCATAATTTAGAAACTATAGCGGTAATATGATATAGATCTAGTATAGTAAATTATATCTTAGTAACAGCACTTTTTCAAGTAAGTTATAATTAGTAAAACTTTAGATTAACCTTGAGCTCTAAATATAGTCATTAAATTTGATATATCTATAATTTATTTGCATTTGATATTCTAAGATAATCTTATAAAGCCAAACTCAAACTTTTCATATAATTTTGCTATATTAAATAATTTTCATTAAAATAAATAATATGAGGTTATGAGCAAATAATGCTAATTTAACAAAAAAGTGAAAATTATATAATATATTTTAAGCGACTTAAAATTTATGAATTTAACTTGAAACATCTTAATGACTTTTATAGACTAAAATTCACAAATAGCATTAAACAGCAGAGCACTTACTGTTTTGTAAAACTCTACTTTAAATATGAGAAACTCTTCATTTGAGTATTTGACTTCTGAAAATTTATTTTAACAATGGAGGAGCAGTGGTTGTCTCATCATCAAATGCGCATATTAAACAATCAAGTTTTAGTGAAAACGTAGCACTCGAGGGAGGAGCCATCAATCTTATCTGCTCAAAATGTAAACATAATTCATAACTAAATTTTATGGATTAAGGAGTAACCCCGCAAGAGTATAAATAAACTTGTGTGAAACTAGAATAGCCACATTTGAAAACAAGTGCCAACTCAAGACTTCACCAGTATCTGAATAGGTTAGAACCCCAGGTTGCAACAATTCCAACCTTTAGACTCAGACTGGACAACGCTAAGCCGAAAAACTCAACTACTCGGTTTACCTGAGAATTGAAAAATACAATGCCTCCTGATCGAAAAGGGTACTCCATGGTATTAGTCAGCACTTTCAGATGACATAGTGAAAAATAGTGGGAGTGCTCGAAACTGAAATACTATCGCCTGTGGAGATAAAATTGCAGTACCAAACACAGTATACTCTTACATCTACCAAATGAATTCACTTAGTGACTATTTCTACTTGATGGCTCTACTATCAGAAGAGAGGGGATCATTAATCTTAAGCCAGGAGATCCAATTTGAAGGTGTTTTTCTTGAACGATTTCAAATCTTATAATAGCCTACGCACCCTTAATTTAAGCATTCTTCTCTATTCATCGTTGGATTACAAAGCTAGATCTCCCTAAGAGTAGATGAAATTAGCAAGAATATTCAATAAAAAATGGCCAATCTCCCTACTCTTATCGAAATGACCTTGGTGCCACTTCATGAGTCCTATATTTTTAAATTCATAAATAAATAATTTGCTACAAACTATAAATATCAATAAGGAAATAGTTATTTAACAAAATTAATACGTTGACCACTTAAAATAATTAGGATAGGGAGTCCGTAATCTGAAATTTATGAAATTCATTAAATATTTAATTTATGCTCTGAAGTTATTTTTGATAATGAAGCTAGTTACCGTTTTAGCTTAAATTTGCGAGTACGAATTTGATGGCCTTCAGTTTAGAAATAATACTGGCTTAGAAGCAGGTGGAGCAATCGCCACTAACTTATACTGGCCCAACTTCATTGGTGGTTACTAATCTTAAGAGTTCTAAGGAAATTATTTAATTTTTTTATGCACCTTACGGGCCTGATATTTCTAGCTACCCAATATAGGTCAGGATAGTTAATATTATTGGAAGTAGAGATAACATACCAAGTGGACAGCCGCTTGATCTTACTATAGATAAAATTTAAGGAATATTCAAATAAAATAACTCAAAATTAATCAATGCTTTTATTAATATAGTTAAAATATTTTACCTTCAAATTAAAATAGTTTAAAAAAAATATAATATTTTGAAAATATAATATAGATTAAAACCCCAATAATATAAATTGTAAAGCAAAAATTAAATTGCGAATAATTACTATATAATTTACTTTTATAGTTATAAGAGTCAAAAATAATTATAAGGTTCAATTTTTATAAGCCCTTTTAGGTTAAATTTAGAATGTTTGTAAGTATTAATACTAATCATGCAAAACAATTACTATTTTAGAAAAATAGAAAATCATTTTTGCATAAAGTAGGTTTTGAGCTACCCACTATTTTAAAATAAATCTTCTTATTTTAATTCTAAAACTATTTTATTTGGGAGTTGCTTAGAACATTTTAAGCTCTAATGTTGTTCCAGAAACTCCTCACCGTATGTTGAATCTTTCAGGTTCAAGATTAATGGATCTATATTTCTGATAAAGAGGCCTAGCAATGAGTAATTATCGCAGCTCAATTCACTAGGGGGAAATGTATGGTAAAAGATAAGCTGGAGTAAATTCTTTCAAAGTCTTGAGAGAAATAATTTTGAGTCAAGGCCGTTTATCTATTCATTGTTTTATTATTTTTGAAGATTTCCCTTTTTCAGAGGAATTAAAATAAAATCGCTTTGATTAGATCAGCTTTTTCTCCTTAGACTAATTTTTAAATCGCAAAAACCTGTATACTTTGGAGCAAAGAGAGTTTGCTGAAGTGGGATCAGATGTTTAATTAAATTCATTGAACTTAATGATATAACAAAGAGAGCAGTGCATTACTTCTCACTCAATAAGATCTTAAAATAATATTGGTGGTTACGCAAGTTGCTCATTAGCTAATATTTTGCACAACAGGGTTCCTATTTAATTTGCAATAAGTCCTTAACTTAAGCCAAGAAAACTTTTCCAAATTTTAATAGTGTGTAATTAGGTTTTTATTGTGAGCTAGTAGATATTAGTGGTAATGTTTATTCAATTGACAGTACTTCCACTATTCAAATAAGAGGGTTATCAAGCAAATCTAAAGTTACAGGAAATAGACAAATTTAAGTAAAAAATGGACTTGTGACTTTTAACTAGCTAATTATTTCAGATATTCCTGGATCTAAAGATGTAGAGTTCTAAGTATTTTCTCCTTAGATTCAAAAAGAGTTACTATAATCAATTCTAACTTAAATAGATAAAGTCAATATTAACAATGCCACCATAAATAAATATAAAGTTTAACTTCAGGAAATGCTTAGAAGGGGAAGTAGAAGTCAACGAAGAATGTTAACCTTGTAAGATAGGTTATTACTCTCTGTTTCCAAGTTATTATTTTTAGCGATCTCGAATGCTCAGACTGCGTTAAAGATGCAGAGTGTCCTGGAAAATATGAAATCATACCACTCTAAGGATTTTGGAGATCTTCTTTCTATTCAACTCAAATTCATCAGTGCAACAATTAAGATATTTGCCATTAAGTAGAAGTTAAAATTTATTACCCTCGTATTAGGATTAAATGTCAACTATGCAAAGTGATTAGATGATAGGTAAGTGCTATAAATTTAAAAGTCAGGGCTCGTCGATTTTGAAGAGCTCTAGGCCTTTCTATTGCTGAAGTAGTTTTCATCCATAGTTCTTACTGTGAGTAATGATATAAGATAAAATCTTAAAAGATAAAGTTTCAAAATCGTTGCACGTCTAGCTTATATTGTTGAAAGTCTAGTTAGGGCCTGACCACCAATTATTTTTAGCAATATTAAACTCGTAGTTAACCACTCACTCTGGAATATCTAAGTCTAGAAAATAGATGGCGGAAACACAGGGAGAAATTTTACAAAAGTAAGTTTGCTCAACTCCATTTCTCACTTTAATCCCCGATTAATTGCAAAAAGAAGTATCTCATCATTATCTTTATTAATTCTAGCGAGGAAATTTATTATCTATGATAGCTTAAAAGTTAGAATGCAATAATTTATTCCCTGAATTTTGCAAAATCGTCTTGAAATCTTAAGATGCATGCCTCGGTAAAGCCATATCAACTTTTACAAAAGATCCTAATGAATAATGCAGAATTATATATTTTAAATAGGGTACGGAGGTAACCTCTGCGATATTTGCTAACAAGTTTAACGGAGTGCAACTTATTAAGGTTTCTAATTCTGAGTGCGGAGAATGCTCATCCAAAATTCTCTAAATACTTTCACTAATTGGTTTCTATCTACTTTATCTTGTAGTTATAAGCATTTTGATATTCTTCAATCAAGGATCTAAAAAGGAGAACGAAATCATTTTAGATTAAAGATTAAATTAATTTTATCAATGTTTTGTTAAGAATAGGAACAAATTATTTTCAAATTATATCTTCTGCTGCTGCTTTTAATTTGTCACTTCCCTCTTATTTAGAGAATTTTACAAATATTCTTAACTAGATTATTATAGTAGGAATTCTAATTAAAATCGATGATTGGTTAAAATAATAATAGAGAATAGTAAATTGATGACAGTTGTAATCTCTGATTCACCCCCTGATCAGTAGCTTGCTCGATAAATTATTGAAAATTAATAGGAGTTTCTTCTTTGATCATCTTCACAGCACCTCTTAACAGTGAGATATGATTCATGCTTTCTTCTGATTCTTCTTCATCATCTTCATTAAAACTTGAGTCGCTTATAACTCTTGACTCAGCGCCCACACAAAAGTTACGAGGATTAAAAGTTCTTAGAATTTCATGCTGAATCGAATGGTGTAATTAATATTCTATTTGGACACACTTCAACTATCACTGATTTATTCCATTTTAATTTAATAGTTAATTTCAGACTATTTTTTATTAAATTCTCAGCTATATTAAATAGAAAGTTGAATCTAGGACTTCCCCTGGAGGCGATCTAATGTTGTAAGTGAGATAAGCCATGCAGTGAATCTAAAACAGAGGTACGTGATTAAGGCGAACCCTAAAGCAGTGAGAGAACTGTGCAACGTACCGAGCCGTAGCCTGTCTGCTCTATATGAGTGACTCCCCAGTATAGGAGTTATAGGACTCTAACAGGGAGCAATGGTTACTGCAGAAATACACAAATGAACTTTTCGGGTTAGGTGTAAGAGTTGTTTGCAGTAGTTCTTGCAGACGCAATTTGTGAAGGTGTGCATGTGAGGCCTGACTACTGGCGTATGCTCTACTCATGTTACTTAATGGTGATCGACTAACACCTTAGAGTCATACTGATATAGTCAATTTGGTAATCCTGTTGAGTTTTTTCTTTTGGCATGTCTCTCCTACGCCAGATTCGAAGTTTTATTGAGCCCAGGTGAGGACGGCGGATTCAGAAGTACTCAGAGTTAAAGCTGGAGGGGGAGGCAGAAGTCAAGTCCAGAGAGGACCCTCTCTCATCCCCTCAAATAAGATCGGTTTGTCATCACTGATTAAAATGACGCCATGGGCTGACAAAAGTTTATCGGGAGCGGTTACATCTGCTATGATCGTGTTTTATCTATGCCTTTCAAGGTTTCTCTTTATTTCCAATTAATTCCTTAACTAGATTGGAAGCATTTTTGACAGTATTGTGAGTGTTCAGTGCCTTTTTGATATATCATAATATTTTGACAAAAAAATTAATCCATTATTTTTACTTTATTTAACTTTTAAATTATAAATTTGATATATATCCTTTAATAATTCTTATCAATACTTTTTAATTTATTAGCATTTTATTAATATTAAGACCAAGGATTTTCTATTCTGTATGTTAAAGCAATTAATAGGTAATTTTAAATATTTTTTTTTTAATTGTGATATGTATAATTCCATTCGTTTGTATTGCTAATCTGCTCGTATTTCAATATCTCTTTGGGAAGTTTAAAGCATATCAGTAATAGAAAAAGTAAAAATAAGACTAAATAAATGGAAAAATGATCATCCTATCGAGACAAAGAATTATTCTCATGGTCATCGTAGTTTAACAATATTTTTCATTTATAGTCAAAAATAAATTTAGCAGATTTTAAAATAAGAAGACTTCAAAATTTTATAATGAATAAATACGTCATTAAATTATGCCAATATGTAAGTGTCATTGGGCCAAATATATTTAAATTGATTTTGTAGAGAATCTTTCATTAAAAAAATGATAAATATGATAATCTATAATCACATTAATATATTAAGTTTTATTCACTCTACATCCAACAATTACGAAGTACATTTTCTAATTGTATAATTGCCAGGAATTAGATAAAAATGAGTTCTGGCTTCGATATGACTTATAAATACAATGCTGGTCTCCAAAGCACCTAAACTGGAGTGTAGGAATCGGCTTACCATTGATATTTAAAATATACTTAGATACTCATTTTGAAATGGAGATGAGTATTTAGACATTTATATAAAAAGGGAAAAAGCGGAAAAAAAAATATAAAATGGTATATCAAGGTCTTCATAAAAGAGCCTTTTATTGGGAATTCTCATTACTGGTTTCAAAATTATCCTAGTCTCAAAAATTTTTTTTAGCACACAAAATTTATGCATAATTTTTAAATTTATTAAAAATTAAAAAAAATGGGATTTTTTAATTAAATTTTAAAAAACAATAATTTTTTAATCAGGTTTTACCCATTCAATTAATTAATAATAAATTAAAAAATCCACAATCAACTTTTGAGCAAACGTTTTTTTAAAATTTTTTTTTCTTTGCTTTTTATCTAATAAACAAAAAAAATATACTTTTATTATCTTTTTAAGTAAATTTCTTTACTACTCCTAGTTTGTTTGTTGGGCTAGACAAAGATACCTTTTCTACTAATTTTGAAATATCATATTTAGAGAATTCTCATGCCAGTCATAACCGTTGACATAGATATAGATATAAATATATATAATTTGCTAATTAAATTCGGTTAGAAAAATAGTAAAACGGATTTAATTGTTAAAATTTTTTATATCATTTTATTTTTAAACCTTTATTTAAAAGATTTTATTTTTATTTTAATGATTTCCTCACACCATATTAGAATATATAGATAACGATTTAATTGAATAGAAATATATTCTCTAAAAATTAGAATGATATGCTGGATTTTTGGATGCGCCAAAACCAGGTTTAACTCAGAGCACTCCCAAGTTTTTAATAAATGTGATCTCTCTCTTGACATCACTGTCTTGAATACTAAAAAATGGGATGAAAGCTCCCAAGTGATTGGCAACTAGCATCTTGAGTTAGAAAAAAGAAATTAAGGATTATAGCCATTTCAAGGAGTAATTTATCTTATCTTTCCCAAGAGTGCCCTTATTAACCTCTTTATTATGACTCAAATACGAATACCTAATTGAGGGTTGTTTAAAAAAGAGATTAATAAAAGAACCCATTTGTTTAATTTTTACACTCCACCCAGTAATGATAATTTAATGCTGTGAGTTTTAATTGCTATCGGTAACGGAGCGAGGCTACCTATAATTATCTACAATTGTTTTGGACATTTTTCCACTTGAGAGGATTTCAATCGTAATAGGTCTTTCCCGATTTCCAAGCATCTGCTAATCGTCTTATTTGAGATCTCGCATTGGATATGTTCGCAAATGCTATTCTTGGCTATCAAAAGGAGGATATGATTTGCTATTAGTTATCAGAATAATCGCTAATTTTTAAATTTAAATAAGATTTTAATAAGTGGGGATTCCGGAATATATTTAAAGAAATCAGATTCAAGTACCAGCTGATCATGAGGACCACTCTGCCTTCCTAGTTTAAAGCTTGATTAAATATCTTTTACCTCTATGTATTCGTATTCATCTTATAATAGATCTCTTTCTAAGTCAAACAAGTAATTTCATATTTTTGGCTTTTTAGAAAGTATATTGTTTTTCAATAGCAATATATTATAGGATATATAATTTCTGATGATATTTAATAGATAGAACAAAGTTTCCTTATTACTCGCAATAATTTTGAATAGATTTCTTATTTATGCACTCTACCTTTCTTCCCTCATAATACTTTGTTAGTATTAATTATCATTAATACTAAATTTTAAATTATTTTGACTAAGGCGCGGTATTCGCTAAATCTCTAAATATAGCTGATAATTTAATAAAAAAGAGAATTAAATTAATAATAAATATTATCGAAATCCTTGATAGTTGAAGTGTGAAATTTTAGGCTGAGATTATTACCATTCGATTAAGCATGAAATTCTAAGCAACTTTCATCCATGTAACTTCTTCTTAGGAGGTGTGTGTAGAGAGTTACTTCGGTCATAATTTGTGAACTTGGTTAATTTCTTGGTTCGGAGACAAAGCCATAAAGATCTCTTAGCAGAGTGCTCCTATCCTAATGGCAGCAGAACAAACTCCTATTAAATTTATATAAACTATCGAACAAGCCCCATATTGAGCTACCTACTTTATAATTTAACACATTTTACAACTCTTCATTTATTATTTTAATTTAATTCCCATTTCCATTTAAATTTTAACTATAATTCCTCCTTCAGAAAATCAGAAAAAAATAATTCTTCTTCAATGATGACAGAATATAACAGCCCTGCTCCTAAAGAATTTTCAAGCTTTAGGAAGCAAGCAGAAAAAAAGAAAAAAAAGATCTAACTCTTCCAAGGTATCAATAGTTAGAAGCTGCACAAGTACAAGTAAAATTCTAACAAAACTGATGATTTTGATAAAAATTAGAATGCTTTTGTTTACTCTGAGGATGTTGAAAAATTAAACTAGCAATAATATGAGAACTAAAAATAGTAGTAGATCACATCAAAAAGCAAATATAAGTAGTTAATGCCTAAAATTCATCCAGGAGTACCTTAATTTTAACTGTAAAACATTTTTGAAAATACTTCTTAGCCAAGTCAATCCTCCTTCTCATTATAAATTTCTGTACTAAAATGCTTTTAATCAACAAATTTTTATTTAAGGTAAACTTCATCATCCTATTTAAGTGTTTCATCATATAAATAAATTATCGAAGCACAAAGTGGGAAAAGATAATGCAAGCGTTAGGATTTAAGGAAAAGAAAAGACTCGGCTAATAAGTTAGAATTTAAAAAACTGGTCCAGAAATTCAAACCGATCTATGGAGCAAAATACGAAAGAAATCACCTCCCATAAAGTTGATAGTGAGAAGAGGCTCATAGAAAGAGATTTAAACTTAAAATATTTTAATATTAATATTATTTTTCTTATAAATGTGAAATATGAAATAAAATGTTTACTAAGTTAACGTATTTCTTCTCCGCAGTCCAACCTTTTATGTATTAAAATTTATTGAACTAACATGTTATTGAATACACAGAAAGATCATAAAATAGCTTAAAAGATAAAGGATCTAATGTGTAGTTTCAGCCTCGATAACTGAAGCAATAATTTGAGAAGAGTTAGTTTAGCTAGAACTTAAAAGATAAAGTCAACATTAATTTCAATTTTAAAGGAATTCTTTTTTGAACATTGATTTTGTGCAAGCTTTCGTTTCAGATACTGAAAGTGAAGAAGAACAAAAGAATAGGTGATTATAATTAATCTGCTATTTTTATCTGCATCATTTAAATAGTAAATTAAAAATTAAAGAGGTAAATATATTTTCGAACCTTCTATAATTTTAAATTGGTGATTAGCGTAATAGCTACAATGAAGAATAACTATCTTTTGAAATATTTATAATTCCATTTTATAAATATGTTCAAGAGATAATTTAATATTAATTTTTTCTGAGGGATTTTTGTAAATAAAACTATTTAAATTGGTAATTAAAACTTCTTTATAAGATTTACTTGAAAAGGAAAATCCCAATGGTAACCACCAAGGAAGCGCTCCTACACCATTAAGAACTTCAAGGCTAAAATTAAGTAACCAAGCCTGCTCAACCAATAGAGATTCATCTTAGCTGGAAATCATTTCACTCAAACTCACACCATCAAACGACTGAACACTTTTTACACATTCCAAAATTGAAAAAGATAATCTACAACAAGAACACTTTCTCACTATAACATTCAAAAAGAGCCAGAGCAACACTCCAAACAACAAAAGAATTTAAAGAAAAGGAAAGAATAAAATGCAAACCATTTCCGAAACTCAGTGCACTTGCCCTAATTCGATTGACTCACTTTCTTTCCATTAAAATTTTAATGTCTTTACATTATAACGGAATATATATACTAATCTCTTTTTAAGCATCATATCTCTCTTTATTAATAAAGTTTCTGTGACCTTCGATCACCCATTAAATTCTCCAGTATAATAAACTTTAATGTTAAAATCTAATATTGATTTTTATTTTTTATTGTTGAATTCTATTTCTTATAAATGTAAAAAAGAATATTTCAAATGATTTCCTTTTTTTCATTAATTCTTAAACAAATTTTTAAAAAAGTAGCTGCTTTATAAAATTTAACGCAAGTTAGAACCGTTATTAATCTAAAAAAATCATTAAAGACAGTTTAAGAAGTAGTGTTTTAATTAAAGGTAGGAGAGCAGAATTAGAAATTCTATCCTCTTTTTAAAATTAAATATTAATTACATTTTCTTAAATTTTAAACGAAAAATCTAATTTCTACTCATTAAATTATTATAAAGCTAATTTTTAAGATAATAATCTAACGCTTTATAAATAAAGAAATTTAAAGATTAATTTTAATAATATTTTACAATTTAGACTTTAGATTTTTTAGCGAAATTATATAAATATTTGTATTAGTTCTCAGAATAAAATAAATCTTTATTGCAACTTATATATCGAAGTTATTTTTTTCTTTAAAAGATTTCTGAATAAAGATAGATATTTCTAAAGCTATTTTATTCTTAAAAAGGCAGGATACCAAGATTTTAATTTAATAAGACAAGGCGGGCCTCAGAAGAAGAGATAACACAGATTCAGAAGAAGATATTGATAAGCTTCTATGCTTTAAACTGTTCCCGGAGAGGCTGGACCTCTCACCATGGGATAATTAAAGGAATAAATAAATGAATGAATGTATTTAAAATCTGTATTTTTATTTTTATAATTTTTTGGTATAAACTCTAAGATTTATTGTCATATTTTGGGAGAAAAAAATATTGGTATTACCCGAGATGAATTACTTTTTGAATTCTTTTTTCTCACAGTCCTAAATAGAAAATAAAAAAGAGTGTTTAATTAAATTTTATTTATAACAAATTTAAAAATTTAGATAAATTGAATCAGCAAATATATTTTCATCCAAGAAATGAATTTTAAGTCTTAAGAAACAAAGAAATTTACAGTAAACATTTAATTTATAATTATTGATTTATCAACTCATACATAATTTTCAATTAATTATTTGTAAGTAATTTAATAAAAAATTGAATAAATAAGAATAAATATTCCCTTTTAATTTATTTCTTTAATTTTAGATAGTATTTTAAAAACAAATTTATTAAAGAATAAAAATTAACCTTTTTATGCATATATACTTCATCAATATAATGTGGCTCGAGTTAATTAATATAAATAAACCTTCTTTATATATCTGAGACAACTTAGTAAATTAAATATTATGCTTATTTAATTAAATTGAAGGATGAAGAGACTTTTATTTCTAATAGTCAGTGGACTACTTTCCGAATCCATGTATTTTCTAAACTCAAAATAATCTTCTGAATTCGTAGATGCTCAAATTCCTCCTCATCTTAATTAGAATAAGACTCTCGACTGCCACCAATTTTTAATTTAAAATTAGCTCCTCTCAAATAAATCAGCAATAGAAATAACTTAGGAAATTGGAGGCAGATAGTAATTAATTTATTTGCTTGACTATTTTTAGGTTGTGATTAGACTTGCTCCAATTGCAACGAGACAGGAGAATGTTTGGCATGCGCAAATTATCACTAAAATAATTTGTTGAATAAGATTTAGGAATTTTTTTTTTTAAATGCATTCATGATCATTAAAGATTCTAATCCATCAGAATGTGAAATGTGTCCGCCAAATTAATACGCTAATTTATATATATAGCTAGTGAAGGCACCTGCATTTCATGCCATTTATTTTTAATGTCTCACTAGTAATTATCCTTGCTTAATACAACTTGGGAGCTCGATAACGTTTTATTGATAGAAATTTAAAAAAAAATTTTTACATTTTAACTTATAAAAATATTTGTAATAAAAGGAGTCCCCGATTCTTAAGACTAACCCAATTTGTAGCTTTGGTCAGTCTTATGATCTAGACAGCTTAACTTGTATAGTTTTAATTATATTAAGTTAATATAAAATAATTGAATAAATTTTTAGTGCTTGCGTACTGTAGATGTTGGCTTTTAAATTTAAATTTATAATCTTTTAAATTAAAAGGTTTGGGGGCCAAAAAAAATTGGTTATTTTTTTTTCAGCTGCGAAAGGTTGCAAAATAAATTCACAAGTGAGGATTACAAGCAACCCTAAAACGATCCTAGATCGTATTTCACGCTTTATTTTATTCTCCCAGGATGAGAGATAACTTTCCAATGAAGCGAAGTTTTGAAGAGCGTAATCATCAAATTAGAAACATTTCAGAGATATTCGGATGAGAAATTTAGGTCATTAAGAGAAAACCTTGAAATTACTTAGTGCTGTATTATGTTTTAATTTCGCTCATAATTTAATTTGTTAACCTGAAAGGGTTAGTTAATTTATTTAAATCTTAAACAATTATATTTATCTTGTGTGAGCACATGTGATTAATCTAAGATTTAGCTGGAAGTTAATTCCTTCGCAGGAAACACCTACTCTCTTTTTTAAATCTGTCGAATTAAATTTTTAATTTATCGAAGTAACTTTAAAATTTGCTAATGTAATTTTAGAAAAGTAGATATTTTTTATTATACAAAATATTTTTAATAGATATTTATCGATCCAAGCCAAGCAAAATATTTTTTTCTTTTAATTTAATTACATGCAAATAGCCATTTAGAACTAGGAACTATTTAGTATCCCTATAAAAATATAGAATCTGCATTTATCGAAATCTTCAATTACTTTCCTCAAAATGCTCCAGAAACAATAGGAATACTCTTAAAAATATATTTAAAGAATTTACATCAAAGAAAATACAATAGCTAGAGTCAATAAATTTAAATTACAAAATTTAGTTTAAAATCAATAGATGAATTTTAATTCTCTTTGTGAATAAAGTTTAGCTAGGGCTTGCAACATTTTATATCTCATGTAAATTTAGAAATCGGGTAAGTAAAGGGAAACGAATTTGATGACCCCCCCACTTAATAATTCTCTAAACAGAGTTTTCATCCATTTATTAATCGCTTCTAATTATAGAGTTTACAGAATTGATTCAAATTAAAAAGTTTAATTTTGAAAGGAGAAATTAATAAAAACATTTAAAAATAATTTCCCCCCTAAAATTTAAGGTATTATAGATTATTCAAATGACAACTTATCGTTGTTTAACAATTCAAACAGTATTGAATCAAATTTATCTAGCCTCCCAAGAGCTACAATATTGGCTGATAAAAATTCTCTCTACCAAAAAATCCCCAACTCAAGATTCATCCTTATAAATGAGTCTTACTCCTCATCTTCTCCTTGGTACAATTCTTTGCTTCTAAAGCAAATGAATTTAATTTATAATGAGTTATTATTTAAATGGTTGGTTTAGACTCCTTTTACAATCAACTCTATGATAGATCATACTTTTTAATCACTCACTCCAATCTTAAAATTTCAAACATCAATTTCTAGAGTTAGTAATCTTCATTCTATTTTTCAAACTTTAGCACAAAATTCTAAAATATTTTTTCCCTCCATTTTATTTAATTATTTTATACAGATGAGTTGAATAAAAATGAGAATGATATTGACAGATATATTTTTGAGGCTTGGAAAAACACATCTTTTTAGTTATCAAACTCAAACTTTTTATTTAACCTTGCCTTGTATGGCTAGACAATTTATTATTGTAAAAGCAGAAATAATTTAATCACTAAAAAATCAGAAATGTTAAGCAAATTTGGGTTTAAGAAGAGCAAATGTAACATTTACTTTAAGTTTTAAATTAATTCTCATAGTAAAGAATAAACTGCTTCCAATTAGTTTTTGAAAGTATAGGAAGAAAGACTAGAAATCTGCTTTTTCAAAAAAGATTTTTAGCTCTATAATATTATAAATTATTGGCTAGTTCTTCAAAAGTAAACTAATATTCATCATTTATATTTCTAGTTAAAATTTAAAATTAACTAAATTAGAAATCAAATAGTTATTTAAAATTAAAAATGCAGAGGACATAAAAAAACCTTGAAATAATTTGCCTTTATTATTTTAAGTTAATTTTGATTTTAATTTTATGAGTCAATTTATATTTTATCTTGAGATCCATTATAGTTAAGGGTTTGAATAAATTAATTTATTTTTCTTGCTCCTAATTTCATTTTTTAAAAGCATTTAATTTAAATTTATATATAAGAAATTTCCTTTCTTAAAATAAATTATGAAGATTCTGCAATATAAAATAATGGAGGGGTCTTTTCTGGAGAAAATTTTACAAATATTTTTATTACGGGGCTGTATTTTATGAGACTGATTTTTCTATTGAGTTCGATTCGTTAAATAAAAATGGATTATTCTAATTCTCAATTAAGGGGTCAAATCGGGGGTTTTTGTGTAAAAAGGAAAAATTTCTATTAGTTAGTTTTATTGATTGGGAACCAGTTAAAAAGGGAAGCTAAAATTAGATTAAAAAGGAAATTATTAAACTTTTTTTAAATAATTTTTTTAAAATAATCCCTTAAAACAGTTATTTTAAAAAAATAAAGGAAAAAGGTTCATTTTTAGATTTTTTTAATTTTAAATTGTTAAATTTTAAATTTATTCTTTAAATTGTTAATTGTTAAAAGTATTTTTTTAAAAATTTTTCAATTAGCGTTAAAAACCTTGTAAAAGCTTTTCATAAAATTAACCTGAAAGTAGTACTTAAATTAATAAACAAATAGATTTTTTAACTTTTTTAAATTTTAAATATTGAATTTTTTTAAAATTTACTAGAAATTTCCCAAGAAAAAAATTTTACTTTTTGGAAAGAACCTTCCAAAATTATGATCCAATAAAGGTTAAGTTTCTGTAAATGCTTCGTTTCACAACATGCAGATTGCTAGCACATACCAAAAAGAAGGTAAATTTCTTTAGTGTATCATTGATCTAAAATAGTGGTATATATTGAATCTTAGTACAACCTATACAAAAGGAAGGGGAAAAATATTCTTATTTTATAAATAAAAAAAATTTTTATATGGTAAAATTTAAGAGGAAATGGAGGTATAAAAGTTCGGAAATATTTCAGTGATGAATATTTCAATTTCTGGCAGCAGAAGTACACTATTAGAGCACTCATTTATCTACCTCTCTTCTCATCTATTTAATCTTATAATAAATGATCTAAACATAACAGTTTCATCTTGCAGATTTAGTAATTTTAAATTAATAGGCGATTTGAAAAGAATAAAATTAATTTTATAAAAAACTTAGGAGAGAATTCGAATTATATTTAAAGGGGAAAATGACTATTTTTAGAATTCCAATTCCTTTTTCAGAACAAATTTTCTAAAATATTTTATTTTTATTCTCCTGCTTCTAGCTATGGCATAATAATTCAAAGCAATTCGGCTGATTAGCTAACGAATGTTTTCTAAGTTCTTTAATTTTATTTGAAATAAAGCTTCCCTTTGAAAAAAATTTTTTTTTATTTTTATTTTCTTAAACTGGGATAAAGAAAATAAATTTAATTAAATTTTAAATTTTTAATGGAATTAATATGAATTTTAAAGGGAAATTATAATTTAAAATCAAAAGATTTATTTAAAATTTATACATTTCTTAGAACTTCATAATCTTTTTTTTTAGGAATAAATAAGTTGCATTTTTAAAAAAAGAAAATAGAAAGTAATTATTATTTATTAAAGGACAGAATTTAATTTAAAATGTACTTCTTCTTAAGACAGATAAGAATAGAGTGGTATAGATCTGTATTTATTTATCATTTGCCAAAACGTAACATTCGAAAACATACTAACACTCAACCCAGTTCTAACCATAGCAACTCAACAAAGAGAACTCGTCATTAGCAACTTGAACTTATGAATAAATAAATTCTTTCTTTATTAAATTTAAATGAACTTTAAGAATGTTACTACCTCAGCTTTTCAACAAAGCATATTTGAGGTTGTAACTAGAAACAATGTCACTTTTAACAATCTCAATTACCACATAATTTTAAAACCATATTTCTGAATTCATGATAAAGAGGAGAATTTGCTAAAATGAATAATTTAAAAATATCCTTAAGCAGGGAATTGCATGGTCTTTTGCAGTTTTTGCATCATTTAATTTTCAAAGTGTTTTTTAATCCTCATTATTCAAAATATGGATTGCTGTCATTTTTTATCAAAATTGCCCCACCATTAAAAAATTTGTGCGGGTTACTCCATCAATTAAATTAATCTATCCAATTTTATAATTATTATTTAAATAAAAGATTTATGATTCACAGTTTAATCAAATTAATTTCAACTTTTCTATAATTAAAATTTAATTTTAATTTATAAAAAATTTACTAAAAAAATTACAATTAATTTTTACCTTGACACGACTTAATTATAAAAGAGTCCCTTTCACTTTTATTGGCGTTGATGTTCTGACGATTAAAAATTTTAGAGCGCATAATATATCTTGTAAGAAACATCATATAATGAGTTTACTTAAATATAGTACTTTAAAGCCAAGTAGTTCAGTCTATCCTCTCGATTAGTGATATGTATCCGACATCCCAAGTCAATATTAAGAACATTTCAATTAAAGATTGTTTTATCTATCAAAACTTCATCGCTAAATTTGATGTCCCTCTTTTTAAAATTTCAATCGAATCTCTAAGCTTCTTTAACCTCAGTAAGAATAGAAATTGATTTTAAATTTAACTTTAGCTTTTATTGACTATGGAACATTAATTTTACTTCTAATGAAATAAAATGTTATTACTTAAACTAAATAGGAAATAATTTAGTTCTCTCTCTATTAAATTAAAGAATATATTATTAGAAACTACTTATTTAGGAAATAAATATAATAAGTTTTGAACTGGAATATATGTCTAGTAAGCTAACAGTCTGAAATTCACAAACTTTATTATTTTTTAACTTGACTTTCTAGAAAGTATATCTGATATACAAGAGAGATTAGAAAGAGGTGTATCTTGTCAAAATAAACAAACTTAATTTAGACACTAACAATACAAGCTCATTGATTTCATAAGTCTATTATACTGACTCTAATGCAAATCTCTTTTACTTTAAACCCAATAAAAAAACCCAAATATTTTTAAAAAAAATTAAAATTTTATTCTTTTAAATAGTCTGGCTTAATCTTTAAATTAGAGATATATTTTGAAAGTACTAATCAGGTATTTACCTTCATTATTCCTAAAACTATAACATTCTCATAAGAAATCTCTAAAATTTTTCTTATAACTAATTATTTGAAATTTTACAAAAATAAGGAGATGAAAAGTATATAGAGTTAGAGTATAATTTCAAAGCCGGGCTTAATTAAAAAGAAATTATTTAACTTATAAAATTATCTTTATGAACTAAATTCTAAGACGTAACAGTAATAAATAATCCTTCTTTTCGACATGAGATGTATGCAGGCTTCTTCGATGCCTTTCTCTATGAAGGAAACGCCCAAATAATTTTTGATAATTATGTTTACGGATACTCAATATATGATAATGTGTTAATAGGATTTAAACCTCAAAATTATAAGAGAGATATTGTATAGAACACAGCTTCGTCAGCACATACAAACTTCACGCTATCCCTCTCAAAAGGGCCTAGTGTAAATATATTTCAATTATTTAAAAAAAGGCTTATAGTATGGATCGTTGTTAATTCGAAGGGGAATAAACGGAAATCAAGATGGACTTCCCCAAAATTTTTTGGTAATGGGGTAGTAGTAGTAGTGTAGTGTAGTATAGTTGTAGTAGTAGTATATAGGTTAGTAGTAGAGCGTTTCAGCCAAAAATATTAATCTGAACCCAATCACTGATACATTACGAATTAATCGCCACCCCTTCAATCTCTTAAAATTTAATCGACCCCTTTTTAATTAAAATGGAGCCCCCCGACTTAAATAATTAAATTTATTTATTTAGAATCATTTAAAAAAAACGGGGGGGGGGCCTTTTTCCCCGTATCCACTTTTTTTTAATGAAATTTTAAAAATCACTATCTAGTAAAAAACAAAAAATACTTTTTTTGCAAAAACCAAAAACCATCACTCAAACTTTTTTTTAAAAATTTTTAAAAAATTTTAAAAGTTTTAAAAATTTTATCTTTAAGGGGGGTTTATGAAATAACCTATATTTTTTTTTTCAAAGTTATTTTAAATTTTTTTTTTAAACCAAAAAAATTTTATGTTAAATCTTTTTGATATAAATTTTTTACTAAGAATAATTTTAAAAAAAATTATTTTTAATTAAAAACTTTAAAGAAATAAAAAAAAAAAAGAATTTTTTTTTATAAAAAAAAAAAAAAAAAAAAAAAAAAAAAAACCCCCCCCCTTAAATAAAACATTAAGAACTATGAGTTAATTTTTTTTAATTAGAAATCTTATCCTCATAGAGGTATTGAATTTATTTAAACTAGATGATCCCTCATTCACAATTTAATTTTTCGAAATCCATTTTCCTTCAAGGTCCTCCAAAATACTTTAAAAATACAGTATGTGAGTAGGATAGACATTTTGAATTTGAATTTGGACTAAAAATTTGGTATTTTTGGCTGATTTTAGGCTAGAAAGTGATTTTTCATATTTTCATTAAAAAAAGTGGATGACGAGGAAAGGCCCCCCCCCTAAAAAACAAACATGGAGTTGACTTCACTTCTTGGGCTGCCTGGTCGACTGGGACTTCATTTGAGAGCAACCAATGTGGATGTAAGAATTTATTTATTAAGAATGATACCTAATACACGATGATCTTATACTATTAGTGAAGTCTATAACGCGCTTCACTCGATTCACAGTTTTGTACGTTATCCCATTTCAACGATAGATGTTTGCTACAGTCTACGGAGAGATCTTGAGATAAGGAAACTATCTATGGAAGATCTTCGCGCGCTACTCCAAACTGAAGTGCGCTTAGTGGCGAAGAGTTTGAGGATCAATCAAATAATTGATGTGCACGAAACTTAGAAGTGCGATGAGGAACAGCTGCAACTCCTAACTTTCTCATCTGCAAAGCAACTTTCAAATGCGAGAGTATAGTGTGGCACTCTCAACATTTTTGCGATGGAGTTGATGTTGAGAACTGGCTATTACTACTGATAAGGGTGACTACATCCATACCTTAGAGTCAAAATGAAACTGAGATAGGATGGATCATGTAGTTATTTTTGAGTAATTTCGCGTTTGACTCGCATGATTATAAGTATTAATAAAGAAATTAATTATACACAACTTATTTTCACTTTCTTATCATATTATGGGTTTTATTCTCACCAATGTATATTAATTTAAAAATTCTTAAAATTTATTTTAGTCTGATTTTTTTTTTACTACTTTAAGTGTAACCTTAAGTACCCTGTGCTAATGAAGAATTTCAATATTTAGAAGACTATAGCAGGAGGAGTAATACTAGAGCCAGCTAACACTCAAAGGAAAGATCTGGCACTCGTAATAAAAATTTTATTTCAATGAATGTGACAGGAATGTACATAAATAGCTACTACACTTATCAAACATCTACTTTCACTGTAAGAGAAAATGCTAAGCTTTATTTCTATAACGGCTATATAAATGGGACTTTCACAAAGAAAAGAGGGAGTATTGTTTTAGCAGACTATCAATATAAACTTTATAAAGATATATTTTTAATGCTTAATATGCTTATGCGTTGATAAAAGACTCAGTCATCAAAACTGCTCAAGGATTCAATGGAGGAATATTCTTTGCGCATTATAGTTAAGAATAAAGTTACTATAAAATAATTGGTAATTAAATGTTCCTAGAATTAATTAAATGAATTAGTCTCCTTCACATCTGCTTAGTTGAGAGCTAATCAACAATTATTATGAATTTCATTTGAGTCACTAGTTTATTTACCTGCTGCGAAATATAATGAATTCATATTTTATTAATTAAAATTCCTGAACTCTTTGAAATTTGTGTCGCTTATAAATTTTAGTAATGCTGTCTGAATTCAAATTATGTTTGTAGCATGCTAAATCGAATTGTGCAGTAATTATATAATTTTGAATACATAAAAAACTCTTCCAAAATTCTAGAAATTAATTTGGTATTTTTTATAATTTTAAATTTCTGCTATACTTCTCATTAGTGGAAATTGATAACTGTTATTTTTACAATAATTCTGGAGTTATAAATGGAATAGCCACAGTATAGAATAATGGATATTTCATTATGAGTTTAAATAATTTAAATATCTGTTTTTATAAATTATTTTTCTGAGTTGAATACTTTTCTCAGTTTAATAAAATGATTTTTTTAATTTAAGGCTATAATTTATATTCAAAAATGAAAATATTAAGCATAGTTTATTCTCTAGTAAACAAATGATTTCTTTGACAACATTATTTCTCTTATTTATTCTTAAAATATCTCAAATTGCTACTTTCACATGGCCTAAGCATTAAAGAATGCCATGTTTGGAATAACAGAGTCTCCACTCGTCACTTCTAAAATAATAAATACCACCATCTACAACGATACAATCATGAATTCTACTTATTTAAATGTTTTTATTGACTGCAGAATACTATTTAGATTACTACCAAGAACCTGACTACAAGTGGCTCATCAAAATCTTTCTTTTTTAATATCTTTTATAAAATGGACTTAGATTTAATAGTTCCCACTATAGAAACTGGCAAAAAATTCTCAACCACAATTTATATTTCAATTATTTTAAGGACCAACATATTTATTTCAAGTTAATTTTACATAGTAATTAAAATTACTTCTTGAATTAATTAATTTTTATTTATGGAACTTAAAAAAGAAAAGAATAGATTTAATAACCCTTTAAAATAATTTCCTTAGAAGAAAATTTATTTCCAATTAATAATTTTTAATTAAAAAGCGGCAAAGATATCATAATTTTATACTTAGGTTAATAAATTATTTTTTAATTTACAATTACAAAGGGTAATCTATACCTTGAAAATGTAACATTTATCACAGAAAGGAATCTGTTTAATTTATACCAAGCCAACCTGACTATGAAAAATGTTACATTCCTAGATAAACTTAGTTAATTAAATAATCGAGTAGATTTTGCATTTTTGTCATGTAAGTTTTAGGATGACTATTAGTAATAATGAGAATTAAATATTAAGATATAAGCACTCAAAAGTAATAACATTAACTTTCTTTATAAAAAAACAATAAATGCTTTTTTTCATTTAAGTAAATAAATGCTGTATGAATTTATATAGAAATTTTCGATATTTTTTTTATAAAATTATCTTTAGAATAACATTCTCAAATCTTAGTTCAAATTCTTCGAATTGAAAATAAAGTATTTCATTATTCAAATTATAATTTAAGGATTTATCCATATGAATAACGACGATAGAAATTATATATCGTCCATGTCAAGTACTGTTATAATCCATGACTCTTAATTTCTTAATGGATATTATCTTTTTAAAATTATAAAAATTTCTAAAAATGAATTTCTATTTCAAATGATCGTTTTATTTTCAAGCTTCTCTAAGTTTTTAATAATTACAAAAAAATTGTATTTATCGTTTTTGTGGGGATAAATTATATAATTATATCTTGAGGCTGCTACTTCTCATCCTTAGTATTTACTATTTGCTTCTCTTGAGTCCAAGTTTTAGCTAAAGAATGTTTATTTCTAAAACGTCAGTTTGTAGCTAGCCTATTCTATGAACTCTGATATCACAATTTCTAATGTAACTATATACAATTCTACTATTAAATAAGCAAAATGGTTCTTAATTATTATAAATAATGATTATATCATAATGATAAGCTTTTATCAATCGACCTAAATGGAATTAAATTATTCGATATTGATAACTACAAGGATTGCTTGTTTAGAATAGATAGATCCTCATTCAGTTTGGAAAAAGGAAACTTCACAGGAGTTTCAAAGATTGGACAAGAACCAATGATGCAGTTTGTAGTCATGAAAAACCTAAGCATTAACAACTCTTAGTTTAGAAACTACAGTGGAAACATGATATAAGTCTAATATAGTAGATTAGATATGAGCAACAGCACTTTTTCAAGTAAGTTTAATTCAAAGCACAAGAATAGTAATGCAAAATTAAGAATATTTTTAGATTAACATAAAAATACTAATTTAAAATGGATAAAATTCATATTTCTAACCTAAAAAGGAGTTTACATTTATAAAAGTCCAATTCATTATAAAGTTTCCTGATATTAAAATTATTAAAATAAAAAGGATAATTTTTGAATTATATTACTAAATCACTGAATTGATAATAATATTTTCAATATTAAACTTAAATTTGAGTATTAATCACCAAATAGAGCTTTAAAGCTTTCTTAACTTATTTTATAATAGATAAAAATTCGCAAAGAACTCTCAATAGCAGAGCACTAACACTTATACAAGACTCCACATTGAATTTGACTCACTCTTTATTCGAGTATTTGGCTTCTGAAAATTTATTTTTAACGAGGGTGGAGCTTTGGTTGTTTCATCTTCAAATGCATTTATCAAAAATTCTAATTTCAGTGGAAATATTGCTCAATAAGGAGGAGCAATAAACCTAATCTGCTCAAAATGTAAACATAATTTAAAATAAAACTTATATTACTAATTTAAGCTTGATTTAGCGAAAATTTTTTTTAAGTTTATGATTTCTGCTTATAGTTAAAGTTTCTGCATTGGGTTTCCCCTTTGTAGGCCTTAATCTCCTGGCAGTTAAAAAAAATGCGCGTTTGGAGCGATCTAGGGCTCAATCTTTAGAAAATTTAAAAAAAAATAATGGACTTTATCCTGTGCGTCCCCCTCTACCCTGCTCCCCCCCGTGGAGAAAACCTGCGCTTTAATTGGGCAGGTCCCAAATTTAAAATTTCATAAAATGTAACCCTAAAAAAATTTGGCTCCCTAAATTGAGGATTCAGCCAAAATGCACAGGATCATTGTTTCTCCCCTTGAGATGAGCTTCCTTTGTTTACCCATATTTTAGGGTTTAAAAAATAAAATTAAAAAAATTTTTAAATATATCAAAAAACCCAAAAGCCCTTCCCCCATCACGACGCATATTGCTGATTACCAAAAAAAAAAAAACATAAATTATTTGAGCTATAATAAAAAAAAAATTTTTTTTTTAGAGATGGAGCTCTTAATATCTGAGAAACAAAATTTTTTTTTTAGAAATTTTTTAAAAAAGTTGGAATTTATAAATCACTTTTTTTTAAAAATTATTAATTAAAATTAAATTTAAAAAAATTTTTACCCGGGGGGGGTTCGAAGGGCCGTCCTCCAATCATTAATCAGACCCCCCCAATGGAAAATTTCCCATTGGGGGGGTCTGATTAATGATTGGAGGACGGCCGTTCGAACCCCCCGCGGGTAAAAGTTTTTTAATTAATTGACAGTTAACCTAATTAATTTCAAAAAAAGTGATTTAAAACATTTTTTTAATTAAATTTCTCCATTCTGTTTCTCAGATATTATGAGCTCCATCTCTAAAAAAAACTTTTTTCCTTATTATAGCTCAAATAATTTATGTTTTTTATTTTTTGGTAATCAGCAATATGCGTCGTGATGGGTATAGATCTTTGGAATTATAGATATATAAAATTTATTTAATTTTATTTTTTAAACCCTAACAATATGGGTATCAATGGAATGCTCATCTCAAGGGGAGAAACAATGATCCTGTGCATTTTGGCTGAATCCTCAATTTAGGGAGCCAAATTAATTAGGAGGTTACATTTATGAATAATTGGCACCTGCCACATTAAAGCGCAGTTAACTCCATCGGGAGAGCAGATAGAGGGTCATCGCACAGGATAAAGTCCTATTATTTTTTAATTCTCTATCGATTGAGCCCTAGATCGCTCCAAACGCGCATTTTTTTCAACTGCCAGGAGATTCAAGGCCTACAAAGGGAATCCCAATGCAGAAACTTTAACTATAAGCAGAAATCATAAACTTAAAAAAAAATTTCGCTAAATCAAGCTTAAATTAGTAATATCTTAAATCCAAAATCTTTAACTTCAGTAATTTATTTGTAATAACTCCCAAAAATTATTTTAGATAATTGTCAAACCTTAGTTTTTTAGCCCAAATTTGTGAATACGAATTCGAAGCTCTTCAATTTAAAAATAACACTGGTTACGATGCAGGAGGAGCGATTGCAACTAATTTATACTGGCCAAATTTTATTGGAGGGTACTAAAGCATGGAATTCACTGACAATTATTTATTTTATGCACCTTACGGATCGGATATTTCAAGTTACCCAATACAAGTCAGGATAGTTAATATCGAAGGAAGTAAAGAAAATATAGCAAGTGGATAAGCTTTGAATCTAACTATTAACGAAATTAAAAAGATAAATAATTAAACTATTCTCTAAATTTAATCTGTTTATTATGATTTGTCAAGTTTGATCATTTTATCTCTGAAATACCAAATGATATTATTATTTTCTCTAGTTGATATACAATTATTCCGATGAATAGTGTAGAGAATTCACTATGATATAAATTTTCATTAATCACTATTATATTAATTGCGAGCTAGTAGATATAAGTGGTAATGTTTATTCTATTGATAGTACATCTACGATTCAAGTGAGAGAACTATCAACCACATCAAAGGTTGCGGGAAATAGATAGATCTAAGTTTAAAGAGGAAAAGTAACTTTCAACTAACTAATACTATCAGAGGTTCCAGGATCTTAGAATGTAGAGTTCTAAGTTTTTTCTCCTTAAATTCAAACAGAGTTGCTCTAATCAATTCTTACAGATATAGACAAAGCTGATATTAACAAGCCACCATAATTAAATATAAAGTTTAGCTTCAGAGAATGCATAGAGGGAGAAGTAGAATTCAATTAAGAATGTAACCCCTGTGAGGAAGGATACTTTTCATTATAGTCAAGTTATATTTAAAGTTCTAAATAGTGTTCCGAATGCGTTTTAAATGCTGAATGCCCTGGAAAATACGAAATTATCCCACTTTAAGGATTTTGGAGATCTTCTTTTTATTCAACCCAAATTCATTATTGCAACAATTAGGATGCCTGTCTGGGTAACTCTATATCTATAATAACTAAGGATCCTAATGAACAATGCAAAACTTTATATTTAAAACTGGGTACGGAGGAAATCTCTGTGATGTTTGCCAAAATGTAAACGGTGTGCAACTTATTAAGCTTTCTAATTCTGAGTGTGGAGAATGTTCATCGAAGGTTATATCAATACTTACTCTAGTAGGTTTCTATCTACTCTATCTAGTAGTTCTTACTATTTTGATATTCTTCAATCAAAGATCTAAGAGCGAGAGCGAAATCATTTTAAGCTAAATAAGGCATTTCTATTTTTATCAATGTGTTGCTTAGAATAGGAACTAATTACTTTTAAATCGTCTCTTCTGCTGCAGCTTTTAACTTGTCACTTCCCTCTTACTTGGAAAATTTCACAAACATACTTAATTAGATTGGAAGCGTTTTTGACAGCATAGTTAATGTGTAATGCTTATTCGACATTTCTGAATATTTTATTAGAATAAATTTCTCTAAAACATGTCTTTAATTACCTTTTCCTTTAATAAAAATTTCAAAAATTTTTGATAAATAATTTTTAAAAGAATTTTAAGTATTTTATGAATATAGAGAATCAGGATTTTCAATTCTTTACGTGAAAGCAATTAAAAAACTTATTTTTTGTAATTGTTATATGTGTGATACCTTTTATTTGTATTGGTAATCTTTTAGTGGTACAATATATTTTTGGGAAGTTTAAAGCAATTAGGAAGAGAAAAAAGCAATCTTAAGTTAGTATTAAGGAAAAAGTGGTTATTTTAACTAGACAAAGAGTCATACTAACTTTTATCGTAGTTATTATCATTAATTAACTTCTGAAGTAATATTTTAATTCCTTTACGATAAAAACCTTTTACAAGCTACAGAAAAGAAATAATTTTATAATGAAACGTCCAGCAAATTTATATAATTTATAAGTAAGTTATCGATTGAGATAAATGTGTTTGATATTTTTATTGAGAATCCCAATTTAATTATATGAAAATTAGTCTAAACTTTGATTTTAGTTTTGTTCACACTGCATCCAACAATTACGAAGTACATTTTCTAGCTGTACAACTGTCAAGAACTAGACAAAGACGAGTTCTGGCTTCGCTATGACATCCAGGTTCAATGCTGGTCTGCTAAACACTTAAACTGGAGTGTAGGAATCGGTCTCCCATTGATATTTAAAATATACTTAGATAATCACTTTAGTAATAGGAGCACCCTTGGTAGTATTTAGACAATTATATAGGGAGAGGGAACATTTACATGAAGAATAAGTGCTCCACAAATATAAAATGGTATATCAGGGACTTCACAAAAAAGCTTTTTATTGGGAATTTATCATCACCGGTTTCAAAATTATTCTAGTCTCTATCAATGTTTTTCTTAGTACATAAAATGAAAAATAGTTTATTTATTTAAATTTTAAAGTGATATTAAAATAAGTTTTCTTATTTTTCCTCATTTTAAGACATACAAACCAATCTTCTAGCTATACGCTGGTCTTACACTTACTGCCGTTCTTTTACAGTTGACTGTGATAATAAAGCCTTATAAAAACCCAACAATCAATATCTTAGAGTAGAGACTGTTCCTCTCTATAATCTCACTATTGTTTGGATCTCTTTTCTTTTTGAGTGAGGAAATCACCGACCAAATAAAGACAGGTGTGCTAATTCTAATTATCTTTTTCAATGCTAAATTTCTTCTGCTGCTTTTGGTTTGTTTGCTGGGATAAACAAAGATAGCTGCTCTTCTCATTATAAAATACTAGATAGAGAGAGTTCTGATGCCCTTCACCACCCCTGACATAAATAATTGATTATAATTATCTAAATTGAACATAAAAGAACTCTCTAAATCTCTAAAGAACTCTTTATTCAGAACTTCAATAAAGCTAAGTTCTAAGTTAACGGATTCATAGAGCCCCGCTCCCAAAGAGTTTTCAAGCTTCAAGAACCAAGCAGAGAAAAAAGGCAAACTCATTTAAAGTTTCAAAGATATTGAACAAGACAGCTGCAAAAGCTTTTAAAAGAAAAAATCAAAGTTGACAGATGATATTAGGAATGAAGGGGATAAAGTTTAGAATGAAAGCGGTTTTTCTAAAGTTGAAGAATAATAAAGTGTAAACGCCCAAGTATAGAATTTTTAAGAAAAGAAATCATTTAAGTTCACATCAGTAAGCAAAGTTAAATAATTGCGGCCGAAGATTCTTCCAAGCACAAAACTTCTTCAATTACAAAACATTTTCGAGAATACATATGATAATCAATCCTCACTTTCATTATAAATTAATTGAAATAAATTCCTTGTTAATAAAAAGATACTCATATTTTCATTTAATAAACTCTAAACTTTACATCTAAAGTTTTTTTTCCTTCTCTTTTTAAAATTATAGAAGAACAAAAAGGGGTCTTAGTAAGGAGGAATTAACACTTAAAGAAAGAGAAAGACCGATTTATTGAGCAAGAACTTAAAGAGTGGATCTAGAAATTCTGTAAGATCAGGATAGCAAATATAGGGAAAAATTTTTCGTTTTGCAAATTTATTTTACTTTAAAATACAAATTTAGTGCAATCTCTAAAAAGCGACAAGTATTTATCATCGACTTAGTGTATTGTAGTATTATTTCTTCACTATTTCCGCAGTTTATAGGTTTGCTTCCTTTATTTTAGAATATCTGAAAACTCCATTGAGCCATTTAATTATACTTTATCCTGTCTATACTCTTTATGTGTCCTTGCTCCTAGCTTGTAAAACCTAATTCATAAAATTAATTTAGTATTAAATGAAATGGTTTACCTTTCATTTATCGTATCTTTCTAGAATTTAACAGCATAGGTTTCCCTTATATTTCTTTGAACAAGCATTTAGATTTCACACTGTGAGCTCGTATTTATCTCATTTTCTTTCTCAATTATAAAAATTCAATTATTAATAAGTTTAAAGAACGAATATGATAGCTTGAATTAAGAAATCTAAGACCTCTATTTTGTATTGGATTCTCATCTATAATTAAAGAAATCGTATCTCCAAGTTTCAAAAATGGAAAGAATCTTCAAGAGAAAGACCTAAACTTAATTCCTGATCTTTTTGTAAATTTTTTTAAAGAAAATTTAGTTATTGTTTACTAAATATCTGTTTCTCAGTAGACTAACGTTTAAATTTTCTTTGTTTTAAAACTAGCAAAATACAGGCTAGTCTTATAGATCTTCAAAGAGCTAGAAAGATAAAATCCCTAATGTGATGTTCCAGCCGAGGAAAGCTAGGCCTCATGTAACTAAAAGTCAGTTTAGCTATCTTTATAACGAAAAAGACAACTTTAAAGTACTTAGAGTAGAATTATTTTTAACCTGGATTATGTGGAAGCTTTTGGCCAAGAAACTGAAAGCTAAGAGGAATATAAATAGTGAATTTAATAAACTATCGAGTAATTTAATTTAGTAAATTCGAATCTGTTTCCTTTAAAAAAATGTCAGTACTTCATTAGCTATTTAGGAGCTATTTATCTAACATAGAATTAATTAATTTAAATAAAATGAGTAATCTCTAAAAATGAGAATTCTAGCATTTAAATACCTTCAATTAAAAATTCACACTTTTAAATATGTATTTTTTATCTTTAAAGCGTTTTTGCTTTTGAAATATCTCCCGCAATCAATATTAAAATGAAACTTTATTGATGCTTTCACTTTAAAATGATTTAATTTGGATCAGAATTAAAGAACATATGAGGAATTAATGTTTTTAGTTTCATATTAAAATCCAATATAAGATGAATACGAATGTGTAAGCGGAGTTAAGAACAATAAATTAAATCATTGAAATGCTTTCCCTACTATACATAAATTCAACAATATATATCCAGCTTCTTCAAAAGATATCCTTCTGAAGTCCAAAAACCTGTAGACGGAGAGTGAAGAAGTAATTTTTAGTTTTTTTATTATAATTTTACTATTTAGCTTGTTCCTATATGCAGCAATAACTAGCCTGGCCATTAGTCTATCTGAGCGCTGTCGCCTCCATTCCTGCTTAAATTAAAATATTCGATCCGATTCTATTGATTTTTTACCAATGTTTCTAAATTTTATGGAGCACCCTATAAATAGGGAAGGGTAGCAGGAATTAAATGGGGAAACCCTGGCAACTTGGTGTGACACTCTGAAAGTTCGACTCTTTCGATTATGGCATAACCTTCTGTTTTAGTTGGAGGTACCCCCGGCTTTTAGTAGGCCCTCAATATTTGGGGGTAAAATCAAAATAAGTTGGGTAGGTACTAGTTTTAATGGGTATCAATGACCATGACACAACTTATAATTTTGCTCGCAGAAAGTAATCTTCAGGCGTTAGAAGTGACAACTTTAGAATTTAATCGATGAATGAAAAAGAGGAGATGGATTCTCTTGTCAGCTTCTCCTGAAGATTACTTTCTGCGAGCAAAATTATAAGTTGTGTCATGGTCATTGATACCCATTAAAACTAGTACCTACCCAACTTATTTTGATTTTACCCCCAAATATTGAGGGCCTACTAAAAGCCGGGGGTACCTCCAACTAAAACAGAAGGTTATGCCATAATCGAAAGAGTCGAACTTTCAGAGTGTCACACCAAGTTGCCAGGGTTTCCCCATTTAATTCCTGCTACCCCTCGCTATTTATAGGGTACTCCATAAAATTTATAAACATTGGTAAAAAATCAATAGGATCGGATCGAATATTTTAATTTAAGCAGGAATGGAGGCGACAGCGCTCAGATAGACTAATGGCCAGGCTAGTTATTGCTGCATAAAGGAACAAGCCAAATAGTAAAATTATTTTTTTAAAAATAAATAAAAATTACTTCTTCACTCTCCGTCTTCAAGTTTTTGGACTTCACAAGAATATCTTTTGAAGAAGCTGGATATATATTGTTGAATTTATGTATAGTAGGGAAAGCATTTCAATGATTTAATTATTGTTCTTAACTTCGCTTACACATTCGTATTCATCTTATATTAATTTAATTTTTTGATACTTCTTGATTTTTGAGTTATTTTAAAATATTGAAATGACTTTTCCATCATGATTAAAGCCTTAACATCTAAAGTAAGCTTTTTTTAGTAATTTAAAATATATAACTTCTATTTTAAATATTATAGCTTTGAAAGTATATTCCCTTTCTAGTTTTATTGAGAAATATTTTATATATTTTCAGCAGCAACTATTCAACTAATTTAGAACTCTATTTTCTTCTCTCTATTTTTCGATAAAAATATCATTCATTAAACTTAAATTTCTTAATACATTTTAATTAAAAAAAAATTTATTAAATTATTTATATCGTCAAGAAAGAAGTCTTTGATGACACTAATTGTAATTCTAATCAAGAGATTTATAAATAAAGAAATTACTGAGAAGATAATTTAATATTATGTAAAACGTCAGTTAAACTAGAGCTGATTTAATCTTACGATTATTGCACAAATATATTCAAGCACTATAAATATCTAGCATTTAGTAACATCTATTTATTTAAAAAAAATATTCTGGATATGTTTTTATTATATAAATTATTTATAAAGGTAAAGCAATTTTAACTTAACTGTTTTTCATTGACTAGATAGTATAAAAATTTCCTTAAAAATTCTATTTCAAAAATGAAATCCTTTTATATTTTTTGATTTTCTATAATTTTTCATTAATAAATTTCTTGAATTGAAGAATAAGAGAAGAATTCGGACAAAATCAGTTTAAAAAAATGAGATAAAAAATGTCCACAAAATGAAAATATATTTATTTAGTGATGTTTTAAATTCTCTCAATATAGAAGCGAGATTAAATTTAATAATTTTTAATATCCTCCTTTTACCGTCGACGTCGTTTAATTATATTTAAGAATGAAAAAATAGACATTTTTGTTAGTTATCTTGGGCCTACTAAGAAAATACATGTAGTTCATTAAACCTTATAATCTGAAATTTTAGCTGCTCAGAGAGTGTTTCACATTCCTTTGGATTATAATCCTGACTTTTGCAAATTTAATTTTTATTTAAAAATTAGAGACGATTCAAAATAGGAGATAAACTAGATCAGAAATTTATAGGGAAAATGTAAATATCATCATGATCATTAAACTTTTTAAAATAGCTTGTGATGAAACTTGCTCAACTTGCAATCAAGTTGGCGAATGCTTGGCATGCGCAATTATTTATTCAACAACTTTGCGAATATTAAGATAAATAATTACCTTAAAACTATAAAAGATTCATAGAATCTAATTTAAGATATAGGATAAATATGAAATGATTAAGGCAGTTGTAGACAACTCAAATAAAGCAAAATAATTGAATCCATTAACTCTGATGCTTAATTAATTTCAGGATTCTCTTATCACCTGACCCATAGCCAGATCAATAGAATATTGAAAGGAGACTGAGAAAGGTGAATTAACTTAAATTTAAACATTAATTCCCTCAAAAAAAGCTTAGATAAATAAGATATTTACAAGCTAGTCGAGAATAACATCATTACTCATCAGTCTATATGTGCATTAGATTCTTTAAGTTCCTTATGAAGTTTATCATTTATGAAGCTTGTATCGATCAAGATGAGGTAAATTGTCTCAGTTTCCAAAGGTAATGAACAAGCTTGGTCTCTAATCTGCATTCAGTTTTCTCAAAAATTACTCAGCTAGATGAATATCGTGAATTGAAATTTTTTTCATCAGCAAATTTACTCTGTGAATCACTGCTCTTTACGCACAGTCTTGAAGGCAATCGAGCTTTATCTCTTGAAGTCTTTGATGGAAAATGTATTAGAGCTCAGGAAAGTTGAGCCATTCTCGTACATAATCTCTGACTACTAAAATTTTGAATTCACAGTGAATCATTTCTAAAAATCTTGAGAATTGGAAAATATTATCAATAATTAAACTTAATTTATCATTCTATGTCTCATTTAAAAAGTCTGCTGAGCTAACTAGTGATAAGGTGATCATAAAATTAATTATTACCTGAAATTAATTAAGAATAAGAGTGAGTTGAGTTAGCTTTTCATTTATTTGAGACTTCTACAACCACCCTTAATCTTTTCATACCCATCCTATATTATTTTCGCAAGTACCTTTATGGTAATAAAAGTTTCAAATCCACTTGAGTGCGAAATGTGCCCCCCAAATTCTTATGCTAAAATAAATTTTGCTAAAGATGGATCCTGTACTTCATGCTATATCTTTTTAATGCGTATTTGGCAGTTATCCTTGTTTAACCTAACTGGGCAGCATAATAACGTATTATTGTTAAAATTATTCATTTTTCTCTATCTTTATTGTCTACAGCTGTTAAATAACAGGAATCACTCTCTCTGACTACAAATCCAATTTGCAAATCTGACTAACAATTTGATTTATAAAGCCTAAGTTGTAGTGGCAGTATAATTATATTTTTTGTTGTGTTAACTCCTGTGGCTAAGATTAGATTAAGTTGGAGGTAGATGCATTTTCAGGAAATACCTTCGCACCATTCTAAATTTGTCGATTATTTTAATTAAAAATATCGAGGTAACTTCTTAGGCGAGTTTATTGATTTTTAGATAACTAGATATATTAAATGATTTATATTTTCAATAAATAAGAAGATTTCCGAATATATATAGTATTTACTACACATTTAATGAAGGTCATAACTTTTCCATAAAATCACTACCGAAAAATATATTTAATTAAGGAAAAAAATCTTCTCAAAATTAGACTCTCATGAACTGATTAAATTAAAAGGATTGGACATAAATTTAGGAGAGTTCAAAATGCTTAATCAAAACCAACGCCAACATTTTCTTGATCTTAATGGCAGCAATTTCTATTACTAGCCTACGCAATTCTAGATCACAAAGTAATTTTATGAATGATAAAATAAATATTTTAAATGAGACTCCTAAAACATGGAGAGCTATTAAAATTATAATAATCTAGTTCCTCAAGAAATATCTTAGATATTAATTTTTTTATTATAGCCAATATGTCAAAATTGCATTAGTTTTATTTTAGCTCTTTTAATTAATTTATTTAGATGAAAATATTTAAAATAAGATATTTATCGACCCAGAGGCAGCATAATAATTAATTATTTTTTGTAAGCTAATATTCATCTAGAGCTAGGGACCCTATAATACCCTTATAAAAATATTCAATCGGCTTTTTTTGAAATTTTCAACTATTTTCCTCAAATGTAAATTTATAAAATTTTGATTTAAGTTTTACTCAAAACTCATCCTCCTCAACAGGAATATCCCTTTTATTTTAATTGAATTTACATAAAAGAAAACACTACAGCCAGAGTTAATAAATTTTGAATTGAAATAATATAATTTAATTCTTTAAAAATCATTAAAATTTAATTCTGAATTGTGATTTTAGTTTAGCAAGGGCTTGTAGCATTTGATTTCTCATATAAATTTGGAGATTGGGTAAGTGAAGAAAAGGTTTATTGCATCCAAAATGTTTTAATTATTCACTTGTCTACTCATTTATTTATCAATAAATTATAACTATAGAGTCTACAAGCTAGATTTAAATAATCCAAGTAATCCATTAAGAATAAATAAATTATTCCCCAAAAAATAATTGAAAGAATATACAGGAATTAGAAGCAACAAAAAGACAACATAATTAGCACACACATAAGTTGAATTAATTCATTTCTCACTTTGTAAAAATTAAGCATCTATTTTAATTTATGATAAGCATTTAATCAAATAACTGGAATCCAATAAAGAGCCATAAATTAAAATTTTAAGTCATGCAAATGATAATTTTTTAGTTCTTGATAAAATTATTTTTAGATTAATGATATCTCTAATAGATAAAGATTTCTTAATTATTAAAAACTATTAATTTTAAGATTTAATATATCATTAATTTTTAGATTAAAATGGGAGCGTGCTCCTATTTAATAGCACAAATAATCTGGAAAAGAATATAACTAATGTTAAATGAGCGACTATATCACTGAATAAAAACTCTGAATATCAAATATCACCGACTACTAGATTTATCCTAGTCAATTAGTCTTACCCCTATTCCTCGAGTAGATAACAGTCTCTACTTCTAAAATTAAATTTATTTAGATATTGTAATGAGAGCCCCGATTGTGTCTCACTGGGTTGAAACTGAGCATTAGCTGTAGCTAGCCACATATTTTAGTCTTTAAGAAAATTTAGAGAGCTTGAATAAGAAGCTCCTTAATTGATAATACTTTTGATAAATTACTTTGAAACTAACGTTTAGCCTAGATAAATAGTGGTGAATCTATACCTGTACAGGCTTTACAAAAGCAAACTGAATTTTTTTTTTGAAAAATCGGGGCAGATCTTATAATATTAATATATAAATTTTTAATTTTTGATTTTAATATTAGATTGAAAAGTTTTATTTATGTAAGGGTAGAAATCTTTCAGCGTTATTTTATCTAGCTAGTGGGAGAGATCCCCTCATTTAAAGCCTTCTAGTTTGGTTATCAATCGACGAATACTGCAAATGTAAAACAAGGGTACCAGAACATAGGTGAGTCATAAAGCCATGCTAGAATATAGTTAATTCCCAAGCAGTTATTCAATCGCACTAGATTAATTTATCCTCTATTAAGATTGAGGGAAAAAATGATAGCTGCAAAAATTGTTAAATGTTTTATGAGAAAGATGGAAGATTATTTGCTGTTTATAGACCTCTTCTTGATAGATAGTTTAGTTAGAGTTTAACTACTGTTAACTTCTCTATTTGTAATATTTGAGGAAATATGTCTTTTATCAAATTAAGGAACCTTTGCCAAGAGTCTCCTGCCATTTTGTGCCTCAAATTCGAGGAAGAATTTCTTAGCCTACTTTGTCTAGCTGATAGAATATACTTAAAATGGCAGCTATCAAGAAAGCCTATATCTACTCCACTATTTTTATTATTGCAGCATTTATAAATGAAATAAAAAGATCGTTTTGCTCAACCGGGGCTATGTACATATATAATGGCCAGGGGAAGAACTTAATTATTCAAGAAATAATAATTAATTTTAGGTTTAGACTCCCACTACAGCAAACTCTATGATAGATCATACTTTTTAATCACTCATTCCAATCTCAAAATTTCAAACATCAATTTTAAAAGTAAGGTATTCTCTAACATAGTAATTATTAAGTTTTACTCAAATTTTTAAAATCTGCCTCCATATTATCTAATTCATTTATAATAGATGAGATAAATTAAAATGAGAATGATATTGACAGATACATCTTTGAGGCGTGGAAAAATACATCTTTTAAGATTTAAAACTCTAACTTTTTATTTAACCTTGCCCTGTATGGCCCTAAAATTAATTTCTTATAGTAAAACCACAAATAAATTTAGTATTTAAGTGGAGAAAAGTTTAAGGAAAGCGTTTCCTAATAATCTGGTAATTAAAATATTTAGTATTTATTAGCTAAATGAATAAAATTTCAGTCTAAGCACCTTCTTGAAATCTTTGGTGCATTAAAGATTCTATAATTATCCAATAATTGAAAAATCTATATTATACTCTGATAAATATATATATTAAACTTAATTCAATGAATAGTCTAAATAATATAATAATTTTGTATTGATATTGCAATTTAAAAAAAAATAATCTATCTCAATGAAGGTTAAAATTTTAATTTTCAATTGTTGATTTCGAATTTAAATTATCTAACTTTAATAAAGAGTTTCACATAAATTTGAAGTAATGCAAGGAACTTAAACTTTTCCAATCCATTTATCCCTTAAAGTAAAGATAAAGCTCATCAGACATTATGAGATAGTACTAAAATTCTTGCAAAGACGCAGTATATTGAAGAATGGTCATAGATAAATATTTATGTGAGCCTAACGTAATCTTTATCAATAAATTAGTGGCTTCTATCAGAAGCTTCGATGCGGCAATTTTACTTTTATTTCTTCATAGGTATTGTTTTGAGATTGTGATTCAAAAAAATATTTTCATTTGGATGAGTGAAGAAACCACTAATTTATTGATGAAGATTACATTAGACTCACATAAATATTTATCAACCATTATAGCAATACACTGCAGAATTATTTTACGATCTCATATTGTCTGATGAGCTTTATCTTTACTTTAAGGGGTAAATGGATCGGAAAAGTTTAATTTCTTTGCATTACTTCAAATTTTATGTGAAACTCTTTATTAAAGTAAGATAATTTAAATTCTAAATTAATAATTGGAAATTAAAATTCTGACCTTTAATGAGATAGATATTTTTTTTTAAAATTTGCGATATCAATACTAATTTAATAATAAGCAAGCGATATAATTAATTTACAATTTAATTTCTTAACAATAAGATGTAATTCATAAACTTGACTTATTTAAATTTAAACTACTTTAAACTTATTACTAAATTTTCATAGAAGAAAAATTATTGTTCTGGTTCCTTTTACGGTAAATAATTACTAAAAATTGAATGGTTCTAATTCCACTACCTACTAAATAAATGATTAAGTTTAATTGTTAATTTTCTCTTATCCAATAAATTCTCAGATATATTATAATTAAGGCCAGTTCTTCAAAAGTAAATCAATATTCTTCGAAATAATATTAATTAGAAAATTAAAATAAATTTAATAAAATATCTATGATACTTTAGAGAGTATTCTTTACAAATAACATCATAATAGTATAAAATAAACCAAGAGCAAGTGAAAATTTAACGAAATGTAAAATTTTATAGTTTATAAGAGATAGTTAGTTTCTTTAAAATGAATTAATTAATTTTCGCAATATTAAAAATAATCCAATTAAGGTTAAACCATTCTAAATGCTTCGTTTGGCAACATGATGATTAATTCCACATACTAGCAAGAAGGTAAAATATTCATGGAGGCATAATTTATAAATTTAGTTATCTATATCAAATCCTAGTACAGCATTTATGAAAATTATGAGGAATTTTATATCTGAAAATTAGTGGATAAACAAGTTAATTTATATATTCAATTATAATGGAATCAAAGAGTATCAGTTAAAGTGTGTTAAATTAAATTTATTATAACACCATTCGATTCATCATAGCACTTAAAGTAGTTTTTATTCTTTCAATTTTTGAATGGGAGCTCTAAGTAAAGAGTTATAAGTGACACGAATTTTCATAAAGTAGATATTTTGAGTTATAAAATATGCAAGTATCATATCTAAGCTGAGACGATGATCAAAGAAGAAACTCTTATTCATTTTTATAAGCTATCGATCAATTTGAAGATTAATGTGTATATTTGTGATTTCAAATGCCATAGAGTTTCAGTTCCTCATTTAATATTTTAACTATTCTCCTGTTACTTTTTATTTGATAGATAAAATTTTAAAGTGATAATTTTTAACAGGAAATGTAAAATTACAAGTTTGGGAATATTTCAATCATGAATATTTCAATTTTTGGCAGCAGAAAGACTCTCTTAGACAATTCATTTTTCTGTATTTCCTCTCATCTATTTTTAAGTAATATTTTATCTAAACATTACAGTTTCATCAAGCACATTCAATAAACTAAATTTAATTACCACAAAAAAAGAAAAGACAAAAATTGATTTACAAGAAAAGACTTAGGGGACTAATCTCCGAATATAGTAGAGCTAATTGGAAGAGATGATATCTTTGAAGGTGCTACTTAATTTATCATATTCTAGGACAATCATATATCAGGCACTCAATATTTAAATATATGTATATGCTATATTCCCCCACCTCAAGCTATGGAATCTTAATTTAGAGCTCAACAACTAGCTCTCTGACGGATGTTAAATAATAATTTTAATATACTTAAACAAGTCATTTATAGATGTATATAAAGGAAAAATATAAGAATCATAAAAAGTGAATTTAGAGAGGATAGCTATATTGGTAGATAATTTTAGTTGAATATGCATATAAGATTGATAGTTTATAAAAATTCCAATCTAAATTTTCTTTGCTATCAAACAATTTGATTCAATAAATTTTTAAAATGATATCCTAACATCAAAAGATTTCTAGGTCTTGTTCATAACTTCAGCTTTGAAGGAAATCGCAGGTTAATCAGCTGTGCTTCCTTTTCTAACGAAGTAAACTTTGAGTTATAGAGCTTTAAACTTCTGCACTTCCATTAGGATTCTCTGTCTCTAGGTTATTATTCGCAACACGTAAACATACTAGTTTTTCAATAGGATCCTAAATTTAATAATATTTCATTATAAAAAATAATTAATAATAAAAATAAAAAGATTTTATAAAATGAATAACAATAAAGAATAGAGAATTTTAAATATCCCTTGAAGGCAAACGACTGATAATTTTTTTATATTCACCTAAATATATATCATGATTCGGGAGGGGAGAAGAAAATGCACCTTCCCCATTTTTTATTGTCAAAATTTCTTGAAAAAATCGCAATTTAGGCTGGAATCAACTCAAAATGTCAAAAATTTAACAGTTTTTGGGCTTTGATATTTCCTGAGGGTTAAATTTCATGATTTTAATTTTTAAGAAATAATCTTTTTTTAAATTTATTTCATATGATTTTTTTCATTTTCTCAGGTGTTCTACTTCTTTTAAGGGATTACATTCCCTTCAACTCTATTGAGTCTATAATTCTATAGCAGGAATAAGCTATACACTTCATTTCCTAGAAAATTAATGCTTATTCAAAAACTGTTATATAAAATTGAGATTTTTCTCAAAAATATTATTAAAGAGCCCTTATTTTTATTTTATATCAGAATTAGCACTCAAATACTCCTTAAGATAAATTTTCTCAACTTTGAACTTAGCTTTATTGATTTTTTAAAAATAAATATATAGAATGCAAAGTTGTAATAAGGTTGAGTGAATTTCAAATAACTAAAAATTATAAAAATGAAAGAATTAATTGATTCAAGGAGTATATTAGCCTACATCATTTAGAAACTATAGATTTGTAGATGAATTATACTTTAAATGCTTTAAAATATATTTAGCCAAAATATGAAATCATGAAATCTGACCCTGAAGGAAATTTTCAAAGGCCAAATTCTTTTTATTTTTTTGGCATTTTGAGCAAATTTTGGGATATATGGAAGATTATTTAGCAATTATGACAATAAAAGGGCGAAGTTGAACTTTCGTCCCTCCCCCATTATTTTTTTCATCAAGTGAGTAATCAAATTTAATCTAAAACTTGAAGTCTACTCAGTGAATTATATTACAGTTGATTATATGATTGTTTTATATTTAATGGAGGGAACCTCCTGCAATTGATATGTGGTCAGTAGGTTGCATTTTCGCAGAGCTGTAAAGTTAGAATGTTGAAGATTTGGATTAGTCACCTCCATTTTGTCTCATCTGAATAAGTCTTAGCTTGACTGCAACTTCTTGGGTCTAACGCAGTTCTGTGTGTTGGATGTTGTTCTGATTTCGCATTCCAATACTTGGTTGTTGTAATTTGTCTGAATATTTTTGCTTCATTCTCCAACTTCCCCAGTTCTAAGTTCTAAGTGTAAGCTATTTCCTGCTCTTCTGGTCATGCTGTTACTTACATTCCTAATACCGGATTCATCAATAGATTGGAGATAATTTACTTACAAACAATGTCAGGTCGCTGTCGTCTTGGTCCATTAAAATTTAAATGTCTTAATTATTTTAAAAAACAGACATATAATCAACTTCAGCAGGAATGTCATTTAGATTTATTTTTGACTACCTCCTTGATTTTAAGAATAATTCTAATAAGAATTTAATTTCTTTGAATATATAATTTTAATTATGAATATATTAAATCAAAATCACTTTTGTTAAAATCCTTCTTTAAAAGATTACTATAAAAATAAGATATAAATTCCTTAATTTTGCATTATTAAATAATTTATTAAATGAATTATTGAATGGAATTATGAACTATCATATTTATATTTTGTAATGTGTTTCCTTTGTCAAATATTAATAAAACTGCACAAACCTCTATTTATTATTAATTTTTTTCTTTGAAATTAATTAATTATTTATCTATCATTTGCTAGAATCTAACTTTCGAAAACATATTGACAATAAAGCCGGTTTTTCTTATTTCATCAAAAGAAAAGGAGCTAGTCATATAGAACTTGAACTTATAAATTAAA
>JAJKFJ010022480.1:0-11128 GCA_027382625.1 Tetmemena sp. SeJ-2015
GAAGGGCAGACATTCTCTCACTCTTTTTCCCTAAAGAAACACAGGGGAAAGAAGCACATGGCTGAGTTCGTAATTAGGATAAAAAAAACTTTAAAGATCTACAAAAGGGGCAACACGATCCCTTGAAAAGGTTTCCTAAGAGGAAGAAAGAGGAAAGAAAGGAAGATGGTTCATAAATCGAACCCTTTTAGTGATGTGTCAGAAAATTTTTCCTAGCTCGCAAGACCCCAAATGTTTGAGAGTTGTAATTTTTGGAGGAGTGTGTTAAAAATTACCTCCACCTTGCGATCCAAAGCGAAGAGACCCATCATACATAAAAGATTATGCTTACAAGATCTTCCCTTAGGGAATCCCTTGTAAAAAGGGAAAGAGGAGGTTTTGATTCGCAACAAACGACAGTTTTGGAGAAGCGGGGGAAAAAAAAACTTGAATTTGTACGTTTTTCATCATGCTGGTGTTCTTATCGATCATGATTAATGCCATTCGCCTTCCTAAAGGGGGAGATCACACTAAGAAAAATTTCTCAGCAGAGGCCAAAAACATACTGCTTTTCACTACCTCTTTAGAGGAGTGATGGATTTGCATGATTTGGGGGTTGTGCACGAGTCTCGGAAAGGAACATAAAAGAAAAACTTTGAACCAGTCAGAGCAATTGTAAGATTTCAACAGATTTTGAAGAAGAGAAAACTTGGGGAAAGCATGGGTGCAAGGAATGAGGCTATTTCCCCCATAGAGACAGATTTTGGGCTCAAGGGTTTCAGTGCAGGGGGGAATTTTTGGTCTATGTTGCAATCATATTGAATGCGATATAAAAAACCAAAAGGAATATACTAGTGTGAAAGTGAAGATGATGCAAAAATAATTCGCAAAAAAGACATTGTAAGATAACAAAGGGATAAAAACCTTTGAAAAAAATTAGAGAGTAATAATCAAGAAATTTTGAAACCTAAACTCAATTATCTGAGATAGAGGAAGTTTCTTAAGGTATAAAATTAAGAGAATAGAACAGTTGTCAAAAGGTCACCTTCCCCAGAAGACTTTAGATTGCCCCTTTTTGGGTTAAAATTTTAACCGATTATAAGTATTAATAAAGAATTAATTTAAAATTTTTTTTCATTCTTATCATATTATGGGGGTTTTGGGGTTTTTATTCTCTATCTTGTTTCGTAAGTCTTTTTCGCAAATTCGCATTTATTTCTCATTGTTTGTGACTTCTGTTTTTAAGAATTCTTATTCGTTAATAGTGAGATGTTACTTTTGTTTCATGTGTCTTTTTTTATGAATCTCGTTGTGTAAGTGTGTATATGATTGATATAAATGAATCATTAAAATTATGACTAATTAAACCACTAAATTTTTTTTTACATAAGTATTAAATTAGAAAGTTAAATTCATGCACCAGTCGCCCTTTCCCTGAAGACTCTCTGGTTTGGTACTCTGGGCAGCGACTTGCTCCCGGACAGATGCTATCTGAATTTTTTTTATCCTTCTAGGTTTTTATTGACGGTACGCAGAAGCCGGATGCTTCTGCTCAGATTGTGAGGTGGCGGAGGTGCAACATGTTTAATATCCCTAATCAGCTGGTAGGCAACGAAGTCACGGCTGTGGCCGTGACGTAATAACCTATCTTATATATTCCGAGGACCCTTTACTTCCCTTATTTATTATGATTATTGTTTACATCAAATATTACAATCTTAATACCCTCTTTCTTTATCCTTTCATCGATTTCTTGGAACATCATAAAGATAGGGTCTCTCACTTCTTTGAGCTGCATTGTATCTTAGTTGTATTAAGTATACTGAGCGAGTAATAAAATATTTTTAATTTTTTATAATTTCCAGAGTCTGTCCTTGTTTAAATTTTTAATCTTTTGGAGCTCATAGATGCCCACGATTGCTGACTTTGTATCAGGAGATAACGGAAAAGTGGCAAAAAATCTTAGCATCTATCCCATTTAAGCTTTGGCTATTTCAGCTAGCTCAAAAATGTAGGGAAGATCAATCTATATCCTAAAATATTAATATAAATAAAAATAAGGAGGATAGGGAGCCTTTCCTCGTCATCCACTTTTTTTCATGAAAAAATGAAAAATCACTAACTAGCCTAAAATCAACCACAAACAATAATTCCTTCGATTAAATTCAAATCCAAAGTGTCTAACCTGCTCATAATCTTCTCCTAAAGGGAAAGATCTTAAAATTTTTGCTAGGAGAGGTCTTTTAGACTACTTTATAGATATAATAAATAGGATTTCTTATTATATCATGTTCAATAAAAATATAGAAATAATAATAAATTTATCAAGAATATAATTTTTAAAGTAATAAGGCTTTAATGTGTGCTCAAAAGTAAGAGAATTTTAAAGGTCTTAGATATAAATTAAGAGATATATTAATTAATTGTTAGATTAGAAACCTTAAACTTATTTAGGCATTTAATTTGCTTTTTTTTTAAAATTTTAAAAAAAAATTTAAATTAAAAGGGAAATTTTTTAAGAAAAAAGAAGCCTTTTTAAATGGGATAAAGAAAACTTTTACTGTTTTAGGTAATAGTGACATTTTTTTAATAAAAAATAGGGCGAAAAACCCCCCCTAAAAAAAGTTAAAAACAATTTGGATTAAAAAATAGTTTTAATATTTTTAAATTTTAGAGAAAAAAAATATTTTGGTAGCATCTACCTCTGACTATTCCATTGCCATAAAAATGCATACGATGAATTAAAAGCAGAGGATCAATTCATCATCAACATCACCATAACCATCCTCTGTGGTCTCACTTCTCAAACTGAGTAATTCTGTATTACATCAAGAGAACGCATCGAAATTTCATCTGCGATTGAGGGTTGATTAAAGCAATCATTACTCTTTAAACCGCGCATAAACTCTATATAGCTCACTTATCTTTATAAGCAGAAATAATGATTACATCCTTGATTAAAAGAATGCAAATAAATTTTCCATGAGATAGCATAACTTCCTTAAGAAAGTTCGATATGTAATAAACGAAGAGAAGCTTGTAGAAAGTCTTCACGCTCTTTACTTTATTGCTTATATCCTCACTCATACAATTTGTTCTTGCCTATAATCTCTTTTCATGCTTTATTTTCCTACAAATTAAGCTCAAAACCTAGACTAATTTCATTGCAAGGCTATTGTAAATTATATAAGATGAAAACCCAATTCTTAATTAGAGATATGATTTGAACTATATTGAATAGAGATAAGTGATTGGATGATTCTGATTAAATCTAATATTGATTGGAACTTAATTAATAATTTAGAGATATAAATACAACTCTAAGATTTAATTGGATTTCTCTGTAGAGATAAGTGATTAATCGATGGGGTGTCTAAATTTAATCAAAACCTTAACGTTTCTAATTGAATAATAAAAATATATAGCTGAGAATTAATTAAAAAAGAAAATTAAATTAGATATTAAATTAAAATGGAATAAATCAGTGACAGTTGAAGAATCTCAATTCTAATAATAATTAGAATTTTTTTTATAACCCATTAGATTTTTAGAACGTTTTATCTTTGTAATTTTGTGTCGGACCCGCTCAGTCAAAAATTTTTATAATTTTAAACCATGTTCAGTTTTAGTTAGAATATCAAAAAAGATAAAAGAGTAATGAGTCATATCCATTGTTTGAGGGTGCAATAAAAGAGGGATTAAAGAAAACTCTTTATTAATTTTTTGAAAAAAGCTATCGAAAAAGCAGAAAGATAAAGGGGGTTAACCCCTAATGGGGTTTAAACCCTTCCCAAACGAAGATGGAAAAATTCCCTTTCCATTTATTTTTAAAAACCCCAAGCACCGTTTTTAAATTTAAAAAATTCCTCCCATAAAAATTTAACCCACTTTTCTTTTCAAACTTGCCAACGCTTAATTTAATTTAAACCAAAAAATATTTAAAACTTAATCTTATTTCTCCAACACACGATCCAGTTCACATATTTGATTTTACTGCTATTAATTAAGATAAGACAATTAATTAAGTTTAGCATAATTATAATTAATTTAATGAAGCCAATAGAAATAAAAAGGCTATTGATCTTCACAACTTGCACTTGATTTGCTTAATTCACTAGCTCTATATTTTTCAGCTTGCCATCCTATAAGATCTCTTTATGAAAAAGTCAGCATCGTTCTGATCTAGACTAATAATAATGACTTTTATTTTTAAAAAGAAATACGAATATTGAGAGAAGAAAATTTGCATAATAAGCGAAGTGGAAGCAATCATTAAGTTAGTGAAGTGGCATCAAAGTTTGTTTGGCTGAGGTAGGGACATTAGCCGACCATTACTCTGTTTGGTTTCGTATCCCCATCGAGGGGATCTAGTTTTGTAATCCGTGCGAATTCTAAATCGAATATGGAGATTTAGTGTGCCTCTACAAGGGTTGAGACCCATTATAAACCCCATAAAATGATAAGAAAGTGAAAATAAGTTGTGTATAATTAATTTCTTTATTAATAATTATAATCATGCGAGTCAAACGCGAAATTACTCAAAAATAACTACATGATCCATCCTATCTCATTTTGACTCTAAGGCATGGATCTAGTCACCCGTAATCAGTCAGTAATGCCAGTTCTCAACATCAACTCCATCGCAACAATGTTGAGAGTGCCAGCGCGCACTATACTCTCAGATTTGAAATTGCTTTGCAGAGAAAAGTTAGAGTCCAGCCTGTTCTCAACTCGCAACTTCTAAGTTTCCCGTGCACATCAATTAGTTTGATTGATCCCCAAACTCCTTCGCACTAAGCGCACTCAGTTGGAGTAGCGCGCGAAGTCTTCATTAGGATATGTTCTCTATCTCAAGAGTTCTCCGTAAGACGTACAGAACATCTTTCGTTTGAACATGGCATAACGGTACAAAACTGTGAATCGAGTGAAGCGCGTATAGACTGCACTAAGCCATTTTTTATAATAATCTGAAATAATATTTACGGCTAGCTGCTCAGGTGTGAGAGGGAATAGCGTGAAGTTTGTATTCTTCCGATCTTGACGAAGCTGTGTTCACACACAAACACCTTCATGTAGAAGAGTTGGTACAAGAAGAACTATAACATAGAAGTTTTTACGAGTAGAAAAGTAATATATACTACAAGTGCGTTAACTTGCAGGAACAGCGAATGAATCAGGCTTAGAAGCTTATGTCCTCATCCCGCTTATCAAAGCGGAGCATAATATGTTGCGTTCCTTATATGTTAAGCTCAGAGGAAAGATCACAGACGGTGAGAATGTTCTACTCCTTGAAACCTCAGCGTACACAAGACAAAGGAAGCGACGAAGCAACGCTGAGTTGAACATCCACTCCTGTTTTTAATGTTCTCATATCTCGCCAGAAGTTAAGCGTGCAAATTGAGTTTTTCCTGGAACTTAGTTCAGGGACCTATAAGAGCTTTGCCTGCTCTATCACTTGATGCATAATTAAGCTATCGATACAGAGGATTTAATATGAGTAGTTGTAGAGAGAAGTGGAAGAAGAGAAACAAAGTTATGTGCGAGATAAGGTAGAGTGAAATTTAGGAAAAGTATTTAAGCTTAACACTTAATGCTGACTTAAGTCACTTTTGCTTATCTGGAAGAAGGGATTCTTAAGAGGTTCCTTTTTCTCCTTCTATTTTTGTGGCTAGATGGGCCTAGGCTGCCTCATCTTCAAACCTGCCCTGCGCTAATCCTATGTGATCTCAATCCCCATAAGTTTGTATGAGTGATATACGCGTTGCTCACACTCGATGCTTTGTATTTTGCTTCCGTGCTCGAATACCTTTGCTCTCTCCTTCATTAAGTTGATTCCAGTCCCAGGTTTCTCATACATGACAGTTAAACTCTAAAGTGCTAGAGAAGTAGGGAAGACTTCTGAAAGCTCTCAATGACCATTCGTCGCTGATAACTATCCCTTGCTTCTTTGGGTCGTTCTCTCTACTTAGAATCTCTTCCCGTGTGCATCTTCAAGAATCTCTTTGAGGTACTCTGCACGCGTACAGAAGCAAGGACGCCAAAGAAGAACTTCGTTCTGGCAACTTTAGTATTGAGAGTTGTTCCATTCGTTAGGAGGACATAGAAGCAATCCTCCGATCTCCCATCGCTATCGTCATACATATTAGTGACTGAAATCTCAGGATAGGTTTGGGATCTCCATCATGTTGACATCGAATTGTTTTGAGAAGCTTTCTTCTCATCACAAGAATTGCTTTGAGGAACCAGATCTTTGTTCCATACATTTGTCCGAAGGAACAAACAACTAAGATATTGTGTACTGTTCATACAGAGACTTCTTACGCTAAGTGAGGTCCTTAGAGGTCTTTCCTTGCTTTCCGTGAACCTGTTGCTCAACTCTTCCGCTTCCACTCTTAATTCGCTTAACACTCAAGTTTTCCACAATCTTGCTCGAGGACTCGTTGTTCAATTAAAAATCAAATTTATTTTTAGGTCAAATACGAATAATTGATTTGCGACGCTATCTCGTTAAAATAAATTATTTTTACTGTTTTTTTAGTGTGAAGCCGCCAGTCCTTGACTGTTATAACTATTTAACTTAAATAACAAAACAAATCATAATGAAGGGTGTTGAATGTTTTCACTTTTCGACATCTTACTCCTTGTCATGGTTGTCTGCTTTCAAGTTGGAGAGAGCCTTTTTTTAGCCACAGAGTGGGATGCGCTCCTTGTTGTATCCTGACTAGCTTGAAGGTTATTTCTAAATTGAAAGCGTCTTTAATTGCTTTTTGGATTTTAATGATGTATGTCTGCCTGCCCTCCCAAGATGATCACGAAGATAATACAGTAGGTATAGTTGTTGAAATAAAGAACACAGAGGGAGCTCCAAAGGAACTCAACCTCCACCTTCAATTTAATGATTTGTTTTGTTATTAAATTTAAATAGTTAAAACAGTCAAGGACTGGCGCTCACACTAAAAAAACAGTAAAAATAATTTATTTTTAAAAATCCCATCCTGATTGTCATCGCAATTTCTGATAATTTGATTTTCAATAATTGGAATACGTTCCACATTTAAAGTAATATGATGCCCTAAACCTAAACAGTCATTGTTAACTTGACTATCCAGGTTTCGAAGCAAGAAGACCTCACAGGTACTCACTGTAGCAAGGTAAGAAGCTCTTCAGCAAAAATCGAGTAACAAAACATCTTAGTTGGCTTGTTCCTTCGACAATGTATGGAACATCAGAGATAATATCAAGCAATAATGCTGATAAAGAGTATAGACATAGTCCAACACACGATGAGACCCCAATCTATGTCCAAGATCTCAGTCACTTTAATTATATCGACAAAATGCGATGTGGAGATCACGGAGTTGCTCTATTCTTCCCACTAAATGGAACATACTCTCTAGAACAAGTTGCCCAGACGAATGGTTCTTCTTGGGTCTTGCACTGTATTACGTGCAGAGTACCTTCAAAGAGATCATTTTGGAAGATGCATACTAGGAAGACGATTACTAAGTATATTTTTTTGTGGAACGACCCATTATATGCATGCATAGGAAAGTATCAGGCGACGTAATGTGTTGAGCAGCTGTCAGGAAGTTCCCTACTTTCTCTATGCAAGCTTTAGAGTTTAGACTGTGTTAGATGAACACCTGACTGGATATCAATTCTTAAGAGAGAGAGCATAAGGCTATTCAGAGCACGGAAGCAAAATACAAGCATGAGGATGGAGCAAGCGGTTCCTATCAACATTACAAACTTTGGGATGAGTATGCACATAGATTTGCCCGCGGGCAGTTTGAAAGATGGAAGAGCTAGGCCATCGCCACAAAATTAGAAGAGATGAAATGGACCTCTTAAGATCCCTTCTCCCAGATTAGTGCATAAATAGTTGACTTAAGTCAATGCATTAAGTTGAAGCTTATTATTCTTTTTCCTAAATAGCACTCTATTTATCATCGCACATAACTTTTGTCTTTGCTCTTCTCCACTCTCTGTACAATCTCACTATTAAATCCCTGTATCTGATAGCTTATTATGCATCAATGTGATTGAGAGCTAGCATTGCTTCTTTATTTAGTGTCCCCTTTACAATTTCCAGAAAACTTCATTACTCTGTTGAACTCTTGGCGAGTATGAAATTAAAAACAGGAGTGATGTTCAATCTCCGCGTATGGCTCTTCGACTTCCTTGTCATGTGTAGCTGATGTTGTTCAACAGATAAACGATCTCATCCGTCTGGTGATTGTCTCTCTGAGCTCTTAAGGAACGCAACATATCTGCTCCGCTTGATAGAGCGAGGATGAAGGAATAAGCTTCTAAGCCTGAGTCTTCGCTGATTCCTGCACGTAACGCACTTGTAGTTTATTTATTTCTACTCGTAAACTTCTATGTTTTCGTGCTTCTTGTACCAACTCTTCTTCATGAAGGTTGTGTGTGTGAACCAGCTTCGTCAGCACATACAAAATTCTCACGCTATCCCTTTCACACCTGAGCAGCCTAGTCATAAATAATATGTCTAGATTATTATAAAGGCTTAGTGAAGTCTTACGCGCTCTCACTCGATCACAGTTCTTGTAACGTTTATAGCCATTTTCAATCGAAAAGGATGTTTGCTACTGTCTGGGAGAGATCTTGAGATATAGGAAACTACTATGGAAGTATCTTCGCGCGCTGACTCCAAACTGAAGTGCGGCCTTAGTGGCCGAAGAGTTGGGGGATCAATCAAATAATGAGTGCACGAAACTTTAAGAAGTGGATGATGGACAGCTGGGACTCCTAACTTTCTCATCTGCAAATTTCAAATTCGAGAGTATAGTGCGCTGGCACTCTCAACTCTCAACATTTTTGCGGATGGAGTTGATGTTTGAGAACTGCTACTTACTACTTGATAAGCGGTGATAGATCCCATGCCTTAGAGTCAAAACTGAAAACGAAAGGATGGATCATGTAGTTTATTTTTGAAGTAATTTCGCGGTCTGACTTTCGCAATGTATTATAATTAATGTAATAAGATAATCTACCACCTCCTATACACAATTATTTCTACTTTCTTATCATGTTTATGGCGGTTAAATGGGTCTCAACCTTGGTAGAGGCACACTAAGTCTCCATATTCGATTAGAATATCAGCACGGATTATCAAACTAATCCCTCGATGGGGCATATCGAAAACCAAACTAAGTAATGGTCGCTAATGTCTACCTCACCAAACAAAGCTTTGATGCTCACTTCACTAACTTAATTGATGCTTCACTCGCTTATTATGAAATTTTCTTCTCTCAAATATTCGTATCTTTTTAAAAATAAAAGTCCATATTATTATCTAGATCTAGAACGCAATGCTGACTTTCCATATAGGACAACGAAAATATAGAGCAAGTGAATTAAGCAATCAAAGTGCAAGTTGTGAAGATCAATAGCCTTTTTATTTCTATTGGCTTCATTAAATTAATTATAATTATGCTAAACTTAATTAATTGTCTTATCTTAATTAATAGCAGTAAAATCAAATATGTGAACTGGATCGTGTGTTGGAGAAATAAGATTAAGCTTTAATATATTTGGTAAATTATCTACAATAAGAACGTTGGCAAGTTTGAAAAGAAAAGTAGGGTATGTATATAGTAGGAATTTTTAATTAAAATCGGTGCTTGGTTAAAATAATAAATGAAGAATTGCATCTTCGTGGTAGTTGAACTCATAGATTAACCCCCTGATCTGCTGCTTGTTCGATAGCTTATCAAAAATTAATATGAGTTTTCTTTAATCATCTTCATTGCACCTCTCAGCAATGAGATATGACTCATTACTCTTCATCATCTTGATATTCTAACTAATCTGAACATGTGTCACTTATAACTCTTGACTGAGCGCTCCGACACAAAATTACAAAGATAAAACGTTCTAAAAATCTAATGCTGAGTCGAATGGTCTAATTATTATTAGAATTGAGATTCTTCAACTGTCACTGATTTATTCCATTTTAATTTAATATCTAATTTAATTTTCTTTTTTAATTAATTCTCAGCTATATATTTTTATTATTCAATTAGAAACGTTAAGGTTTTGATTAAATTTAGACACCCCATCGATTAATCACTTATCTCTACAGAGAAATCCAATTAAATCTTAGAGTTGTATTTATATCTCTAAATTATTAATTAAGTTCCAATCAATATTAGATTTAATCAGAATCATCCAATCACTTATCTCTATTCAATATAGTTCAAATCATATCTCTAATTAAGAATTGGGTTTTCATCTTATATAATTTACAATAGCCTTGCAATGAAATTAGTCTAGGTTTTGAGCTTAATTTGTAGGAAAATAAAGCATGAAAAGAGATTATAGGCAAGAACAAATTGTATGAGTGAGGATATAAGCAATAAAGTAAAGAGCGTGAAGACTTTCTACAAGCTTCTCTTCGTTTATTACATATCGAACTTTCTTAAGGAAGTTATGCTATCTCATGGAAAATTTATTTGCATTCTTTTAATCAAGGATGTAATCATTATTTCTGCTTATAAAGATAAGTGAGCTATATAGAGTTTATGCGCGGTTTAAAGAGTAATGATTGCTTTAATCAACCCTCAATCGCAGATGAAATTTCGATGCGTTCTCTTGATGTAATACAGAATTACTCAGTTTGAGAAGTGAGACCACAGAGGATGGTTATGGTGATGTTGATGATGAATTGATCCTCTGCTTTTAATTCATCGTATGCATTTTTATGGCAATGGAATAGTCAGAGGTAGATGCTACTCGAAGAGATATATTTTTTTCTCTAAAACTTTAAAAATATTAACATATTCTATTATATTAATGCACAAATTAGTTCATTAAGCTTATTTTAGGGGGGGGCCCTTTCCTCGCCATCCACTTTTTTCATTAAAAAAATGAAAAATCACTATCTAGCCTAAAATCAGTAAAAGATTACAATTCTTTAGTCCAAATTCACTTCTAAAGAGTCTAACATGCTCATATTCTTCAGTTAAAAGAATTTGGGAGAACCTTTTAATAAATTAATTTTTTTATCAAATTTAAATATAATTTAAGCAAATTAAATGCCTAAATAAGTTTAAGGTTTCTAATCTAACAATTAATTAATATATCTCTTAATTTATATCTAAGACCTTTAAAATTCTCTTACTTTTGA
>JAJKFJ010022483.1:0-64613 GCA_027382625.1 Tetmemena sp. SeJ-2015
AAAAGAGGGTCATTTTTGAGTTTTTTATTTTTCTTATTTTTTTATTAATAGCTCCATTTTTATTCTTATTCTGTTTGATTTTTGTTACAAATTAATTAAAAACGCAGAAAAGTATGCACAATTTCCGTTGGAAAACCAAAATTTTAGAAATTTCGACTCAGGGAAAGGTTTAAAAAATACCTGCTACAATTTTTATTGAAACCGTTTTTAAAATTAATTATTTAAGGATAATTTAAATTGCCCCAAATTTAAAATTTTTTAATTTTAAAATTGGAAATTTTTTTTAATAGAAATAAAAAAAGGAGCTCCATCTTACATCTTCACCTGATTCCCCTTAGTTTCTAGCTCTATCTTTTTCAGTTTTAATGGGGATTCCCAATTAAATAGTAAACAAAAATTTTTTCCCGGATCTAGATAAATTAATAAAAAACTTTTTTTTTCAAATAGAACAACGAGAAATCGAGCAAGATGGGGAAAAAACTTGAATTTTAAGCGAAAGAGGGGGCGCAAGAGTTGAGCAACGGGTTCCCGAAGCAAGGAAAAACCCTACAGGTACCTCACTTAGCAGGTAAGAAGCTCTCCCTATGGGGTAAAAAATCTTAGTTGGGGTTTTTCCCTTTCCCCAATTATGGAAAAAAAACCGTTCCTCAAAGCAATTTTTTCTGATGAGAAAAAAGCCCCCAAAAAAATCGATTCAACCCGATGGGGCCCAAAAATTTCCCGAACTCATCACTAAATTATGACGATGCGATGGGGGACCGAGGGTTCTCATTCCCTTTCCCAACCCAAGGGAAAAACCTAAACAAATTTCCAGAACGAAGGTTTTTCCCCTTTTGGGGCCTTCTTTTGTACGGGGGAGGACCCCAAAGAGTCTTGGGAAAATGCACACAGGAAAGGGTCAATAGAGAGAACGACCCCAAAAAAGCAAGGGAAAAGTTATCACGACGAATTGGGGTTTGGAAACCTTCAGAAGTATCCCTACTTTTCTATTTAATTTTAAGTTAACTTTGGAGAGAAACCTTTGGAGGCCCTCTTTTCTTTAAAAAAAGGGGGAAAACCAAAAAGGGATTTAGAGCACGAAGCAAAAAAAACAAGCATGAGGTGAGCAAGGGGTCTATACTAAAAAACTTAGGGGGGACGAAATCACATAGAGCGGGAGGCAGGTTCCAAAGAGGGAAACAGGGCCAAAAATGGCCCCAAAAAAAAGGAAGGGAAACCCCTATCAAAATTGGGGAAATTCCCGGGGTAAAATTTTACCCCATTTTAATTTGTTGAGTTTATGGGTTGTTTTAGCTTAGATTACTCAATTATATCTTCTGCGCTATGTGAAGTACTCTCGCTGCTTAGGTTATATGTTTTAAATTAAATTGGATAATTAATATTCCTTGTGATTGTGTTATAGAATTGATAGGAGCAATATCAACTTAAATAAAACTTCTACTGTGAAAGAGTATCTGCTGCTTCTCGGTTAGAGCTTATAAAATTTAGCTTTAAATAATAAAATGCTTTAAATTAACTTGTTTTAATCTTAGAGTATTATTATTAAAGTATATTACCCCTAATCATTTGCACTATTAGGAAATAGCTTTAGGGTCCTGTTTTATGAAAAAAGCAGAGCAAAATATATTGCACTCCCAAATTTAAGATTATTAAATTTATAAATCTAAATTATAAATTATAATTAAAATAATTTATAATTTGGGGATCAGGGTGACTTCATCCATTTCTAGATCGTAGATAGTGGGAAACTAAATATACTTTACCTCCCCGGTATTCATCTTGATGTCTTATAATTGCTGCAAGAAAATTGGAGGAGTATTTCTGATATTATATGTATTTTTAGTAACTAAATTTAATTAGAAAATTTAAATTAAACTTATAATTAAAAAATAACTACAAGAGAAAACTAGTAAATAAACACATCTTAAATATAATATTTTTAATCTTCTCTGCCAGTTATTTAGACTCTGACAGAGAAATCGTGATTGCCAATCATGCCAGCCCCATCTCCTAAATTAAAATTAAAACCTTGCACAAATATGAACCCAGTATTTTTATCAAGAGAGATCAAATCCTAATAGTCTTGAATTACATCGCCTAGAATTGTGTATTCGAATTTTAGATTGCAATACTCTTATGTCATGTGAATAATCTACATCTTAAAAAAATTAGGGTCGTTTAAAGTGTACACATATTAAGTGTACTGAGCTGCTTCCAATTCTTGAAAGCACTTGTCAGTTACAATAATCTTGAAAGTCTAACTATAAGTCTTTGAGATAAGAGGAATTCGAAAGTTTTTTGCAAAATAAGCATCTATTTTTAGAGTGAAGATGCTATTAGCCAAATAAAGAGGTGCGACGAAATTTGTTTAAAGTTTAAAAGGGATTGGAACATTTTAGCTTTTGACTAAGTTAAAAAGACCTAAGATTTGAGGCACTGTTATCTCTTTTGTCAAACTTAAAAATATAATCCTTGGTACAGGTAAAAATAAAAGTGCAACTAACGATATCTCTAAGTCTAATTATAATTATTGTATATCTATTAATTATTATAAGTCCAAATAGTTAAATGATTGATCCAAAGTGCATTCTAGAAGAGAGAATTAGCTAATTTAGATGTTACAGTTCCCTTTTGCTTCGCAAGTTAGTTATTCATTTAATATTGTATCTGTCCATTGGTTTTAAACTTTAAAATAATTGTATAATAACTCCTTAGTATATTCCACTGCAAGCGCTAAACTAAAATAATATTAGAAAAATTAATTAGTAGTTATATGATTAATTGTTTTTAATTAATGAAACTCTTCTCCTTGCTTAACAGTAGCATATTTAATTGCTTCTAATACCATTTCATATAATTAAATTATTAAAGTTGCTTCTAGAAAAATACTGTTGGACTACCTGTTTGCAGTGAAAAGTCGCAATGACTACCAAACAAAAGTAAAAACAAGTAAAACTATAAACTTGTATCATTATTTTAATGATATTATTTTCGTTTAACTCACTTTTTGCTTTATAAAACATGATAAATAGGCTAATTATGAAATTATATTGAATGATTCATTTTGGATTACAATAGGCCTTTTGCTTCTACCTGACACTAACTCCTTGTAGAATTCACTTACCTGGGTATCGAGTCTCTCACACTTTTGTAGTTTTACGATGGTCCTACTAATAGTAATCTTTCATAATTCTTAAAGATAAGAGATGCCAAAGAATGGAGCGAATTCGGAAAATAAAAAGTTTTAGGACAAAAAATGCAAATATATCAAACATGATAAAATTCTGGATAAAAGTGCTAAGAAAATCTCAGTCAATACTACTCTTTGAATTAACTTATCTAAATACTTTTACTTCGCAATCATCTATTTCTATCCATCCTATAATTCTCTGGCATATTGTAATAGTTATTTGAAATTTTAGGTACAGCCACCATTATTTTAAAATTAAAGCCAATATCTTATTTATAGAAATTTAAGCTCTATTTTCATTTAAAGTGATAGTTTATTCTTTATTTAAAATAATTTATTAATTACTCAATACTATAGCTTAGTACTTAGAGGAAAAAGAAGTTGGTGTTGCTCCCAGGGCATTATCAAAGCCACTTTAATCATTGGTAGGACTATAACTAAAGCCACTCATTTAATATGAGCTAGTTAAAATTGTGAATTATCCTATTCAGCATAATAAATACATAGAATTTAAAAGTTTCCTAAAAATGCTAATAAACGAATTAAAATCAGAAGATGAAAAGTATTTGTTTAGCTTCATATCATTTATATTTTTTTTTATTGATTAAATTATCTTAAAAATAGCCATATCTATAATTTAGAGTATATTTAAAATACAGTTAATTACTAAATTTCAATTGATTCAATTGTAAAATATTGTCTTAAAAATATTACAGCATTATAAAACACTTGCTTTATTTATTTACCAAAATCCAATTGTTTAAATTTATCAAAAATTATATAAACCATAATTTCTTTTTTATTCATTTCGTTTAAAAGGACTATTCTTTAGTTAGAATTGAAGTTATTAAATTATAAGAAAAAATAGGACATGGAAATAATTTCGTGGCTATATTATTTTGATTTTATAGACGGTGAGCTTTCACGTGACGTGGCACAACTGATCAAGGAGTTACGCCTGTTAACTTAACTTTAAATCGATTAAGTTATTATATATGCCCGGTTGGGGTGCTGAATTCCTAACTATTAATTGATTTTTATAATTATGAATGAATTTTGATTGAGGAACAAGAATAGCTACGATCTTCTGTATAGATAGCTAAATTCCTAAATGTGGAATATTAAAATATAATAAATCACTGCCATCATTCTTCTTGAAACTCACAAAGCCGTAATAGAGTTCTGACGCATCGAAAGGCTTTTTGGGAAAAGTGTATGAAAATGATGTAGTATAAGTTGAAATAGATTATTTATTAAAAATTTCAATTATTATTTCGATTTTAATAAGGAATGAAATTATTTATAAAAATAAAAGGACCTGAGGGCTTAGAAATAATAGGGGCTAAGTTTACTGATTAGCTTCTCGGGCTAAAATTATTCAGAATTTTATTAAAGTTAATGTAAAGCATCATTTTTGGTCTCCATAACACTAGTATTTTCGAGCAATATATTATTTTTATAATTATCTTCTCTCTCTAATCAATTGTAAAATATTTCTAAAAAATGTGAATTTTTATTTGTTCAACTGTCATTTTTCATTTTTTATTCCATTATATCTAATTTTATTAAGTTAATCTAATTATAAATTTTTACTATAAAATTCATCTCAGTGATGATCTGCAGCAACCATTTTTATAGAGATTTAGAAATAAAAGAATCAAATTTCTTTTAACAGTTATGCGAGATTCACAAAACTACATCCAAACATTGTCATAATCTCTTTTATAAACATTATTTTAGCACATTTAAAAGATTTTTTGCTAATAAAGAGAATTATAAGTCCAAATACAAAGTGAAATATTTCTATGAATCAAAAACCGTTTTTATAGAGAAAGTTTTATCTCAGGATTTTACACCACTTAATTTCTATTTGTGCAGCTCTATGGATGAAAAATGATTAGACCCAAATTAATAATTTCATAGATTAATTTAAATTTCCAATTTAAATCCAAAATTTATAAATCTTTAAATTTTTATATAGATGGAGAGATGATGAACTAAAAGAACTTGAAAGCGTTATTAACTATACTTGCTTTGTCTATCTTTATGAGAAATATGCAATAATTTACTCTAAAATATTATTCATAGAATTAAATGAGAAATTGATTGCAATCAAAAGGTGAAGATTCATAAAAAAAAAACTATTAAAAAATATCGTTAAAATCTATATAATTTTTACACAATAAAAAAGATAATTTTTTCTGCTTTAATATAATTTTATGAAGCAGTGAGGCACTACGAGTAAGATAGCCATACTGGCAAATTATTGGTTCGAATATGAACAAAAAATAATTATTAAACTCCGTTGCAATAAACTCTCCCCTATAATCTGTTCCCATCTTTGTCATGGTTGGTTCCTCGAATTTTAAAATCATTTTGATATTTTTTAATAAAATCGATAACCGACAACATCTAATCCATTAAGGTGGAAAAGAATATAAGGGTGACTAGCTTGGTCTGGATCGCAATCTTTTTATCTTAAATAAGAAAAATAAAGCCAATAAATTAATAAAAAAGAGAATTAAACTTAGATGTTAATTTAAAACATCAACTTTCTTGAAATTTTAGTTTGTGGCTCAAAATATTTACCATTAAATTAAGCATTGAAACTCCAAACAACTACATCCTTGAATTTTATCTTTTATAAGTCTTTGAAAAAGTAATTTAATGATAAATTGTTTGACGATTTCTTTGTTAAAATTCTTAAATATCTCTTCTCAGAAATCAACAATTTAGATTGCAGCAGAACAAAATCAAACTAAAATTAAACAAGTAATAAAAAACCAATAATGAAATCTTTTACTTAAATATATATTTCGCACTTAAACCGAAACATATTTAACTTTCATATTATTACTTTACTTAAACTCTCACTTCATTTAAAATATAATTTAAATTCAAAACTTAGAATTGCTACTTTGAGATTTCAGAACTATAAAATATTTTTTTAACCAAATATAGATTTTATTTTCATTCAAGTCCAGAATTTTCTAATTATGTTTTTAAAATTTTATTATAAACAAATTATCCTCACGCTAATCTAATGCGTGAGGGGCTTCCTTGAAAATGGAATTTAATAAAGCCTTATTAATTTTCAGACTTTAAAAATATTTGTTCTTTTATAATATGTAAATTTGAATATCGCCCTCATTTGAGATGCATGCCAGAGATATATTACCATTGGAAGAAACTAAATTGTAAGCTAAGTTAATCATTCCTGAGTTAGCATTATAATAAAACTCAATGGTTAAAAGAAAAATAAAATTTAAAATGGTGTACAAAATTTAATCTTAAGTTTTATTAGATAACCAATTCTTGCTTTTATTCATTGATAGAATATATTAAATTTTAAAAAATGAAAGAAAAGCATTAATGGTGTAAGATCTTTAAACCATAGTAAAGCTTTAGTCTCCATTTACTTTTCTAGTTTATAATCCTAAAGAATTGCCGATCCTACCAGCAATTCCATATGTCCCTCCATTATAATTATATATAAAAAAAATAATTAATGTCAAGTAAAAAATAAAATTTAAGATAAATAATAGTTAATATAGATGAAGAGCATCATAAATAAGCTTAAATTTTTATAATTTAGTCCCTAAAAAATGAAAGAAATCAAATTTCCAAAAAGGGCCATTACAGTGTCAAATTCTTGAACTTTTTTTTTAAAGATATGAGAAAGATGAGCTTAAAATATGAAGATAACAAAATAGTCGAAGTTAAACTCTTATATGAAACTTTAAGAGGGATTTTAAATCTCAAGAGTAAAATTAGGAATTGATTTCCAGTAAGAATTATTAAAATTTTGAATACAAGCACTCACAGAACAATTAAATTTACATATAGATTAATTTTACCTTAAATATCTCTCCTATATCAATTTCAAATTTTAATTTAAAAACTTATATTTATTCTTTCGAAATTAAACTAAATAAAATTTTACAGTCTACGACATTCAATTATTTTAATATTATCCGTTAAGCCCCGATTTTTGACTACTGGCCAGGAAGCCAACTTTTCAAGTAAGAATCCACTGTTTTTAGTCTTTTTACTGAACTTTAGACAAGTAGCTTCCTATAGTTGTGGGATTTAATAAAGTAAAATTACCTTTTTCTTCAAATTTTTGTAGTATACTCGGCTGACAAGGAGCGCTTACAGTACCAAGTTTTAACACAGATGACAAGAGCTTCGTCTTCGTTCGTCCAGGCTTTACAGAACCAACTGAAAAGATTTAGAAAAATCGGGGCTGAAAGTATAATAATATGATAAATAATTTCTGGCAATATTATATTTAAAATAAGCATTTACTTCTGAGATACACCTCATTTCCATGGCTGGAAATGCCGGATTAGTTACGGTTCCTTGAATTACAATTAGTGAAAGATCATTTTAAATCTGTAACTATTAAATGTATGAATTGTTTATTGATCACTCTTAACTATCAAAACTTCGAACGAAATTATTTATTTAAGTTATTGACTAGGTTGTCTTTGGAATCACAAATATTTAACAAAGTTTATTTTGTTATTATCACTATAATGTAGTTCTTGTTAACTTTGTCTACTGTAAAAATAAAATTTAATTTCTGTCATAAGGATTCTCTAAAAGATTATATTTGCAAATATTATTTAGATTCTCTGCATGTTATAAGGAAAAGTATTGTCATTTGCATAGAGGTAGGAAGATTTGGGATTTCCAGTTGCTGAATCTATCAGACTGAAGTACAGAAGATTCCCTAATTAAGAAGTTATAATAAATCGCATTAAAATATTTTAGTCTATAATAAGTAAAGATGGCCAAGAAATATTTCAAATTATAAATAAAGAATGAATCCGATGTGCTCACAGAACTAATGCCGCTTGTCCTTACAGGCGGATTAGTTGCTTCGTCGCTAGATAATGATCCATCCTAGTTGTAAACGTTGAGCCAGAGTACAGAGCTTAGTGCTGCATCTCCCAAGAAAAATCCTATGAAAGGCTTTTATCCGAAAGACCCTCCAAATAATCTTATCTTAATTCAAATTAAATCGTTATATATAATTGAAGTAGATCATTCCTACAAAGAAAATAACGAAATGTCAAGATTTTCGTTTTAATTTATTAGCAAATGGAATAATTTATTTTATTAAACCAATAATTGTTTAATCTTGTAGCTTCATTAAAAAAAATTATTATGGATGAAGGCTATCATGAAAATGTAAGAGAACTTAGTAAATTAATTTTTCTAGTCTGAATAAATTATTTAAAGATTTAATTAAATATTATACGTTCAGCCCCAATTTTTCAAAAACTTTCTGTAAAGCTTGGACGAACGAGGACGAAGCTCTTGTCATCTGTGTTAAATCTTGGTACTGTAAGCGCTCCTTTTCGGCCGAATATTGCTAGAAAACTTTAAAAAAGGTAATTTTACTTTATTAAATCTCACAATTATTTGAACGTTCTCGATAATCATGCCAATCATTGATGGATTTGAAAACAGTGGCTACTTACTGGAAAAGCTGCCTTTTCTAGCCTTAGTCAAAAATCGGGGCTGAACGGATAATATTTTAAATGAAATAATATGTCCCCTGAGTCAGAGTCGAAGTATTTAATATATAATTTTATAAATTAAATAATAATAATTTTTAAAATTGCAATAGTAGGAGTAGACGATATGAAAAAAATTTAATAAAATATAGTCTCCACCTGTAAATGCTAAAGGCATACTCCTTGTTCCCCAGCATTAATTTTCAATTTTAAAATCACTATTTCCTTTTATTAGAATTATATTTTCGCTATCCTTCAATTTTTGCACATTTCAATTGTATACTTAATTACCTATTATAAGCACATAATGATACTTAATTAAGAATTTTTATGGGCCAAATTTTCATTTCCGGAGGAGCTTGGGTCCGCTTTAACCTGATTGAGAACACTATTTAGCATGAACATAAGAAATTTACTTTAAAAAATGCAAATAAAGCAACAGTAGCATCTAAAACCTTTCCTATTTTGATCTATATTTAATATCCATTCTAAATTATATATAGAATATCTTTAATATTATTATGTATTTTAATAAGGTATTTTTTTATGAAGATTAACTAAGTCGTCATAAAAACTCAAATCTTAATTATGAGTGTATCATTAAATTTAAAATTGCTAAAATTTAGTCCCGCAACTCCAAAACTAAAGCGAACTTTATAGTTAAAGGTACGAAGGCCGAGGTCATTTCTAGCTTTTCTTGTTTCATAATAAGGCAAGTAGGTTATGATTAGCATAGATAAAAACACATCTACTCAACTTAGATTCACTGATATTAAATTACCATTCCTCTTCCTTAATAAGGATAACATTAAAAGATTAATTATAAAAGGGAAAATAGCAAGGGATTTTAATGGCAATATTTGTAAAGGTGTGCTGTAAGACTGATGTAAATGTGTTTCTTCATGTCATTTGAAAGTGCCCCCTAACACTAAGGTCTGCCTTTAATCAAGTTGAAACTTCAGATATATTTCTCCTTAATAATCTCTTTGAAGAAAAAAATATGATTAGAAAGTTGGATTAAATTTACTTGATCCATCCTATCTCAGTTTCATTTTGACTCTAAAGAAGCTGAAGGCACCCCCATATCAGTAGTAATAGCAAGTTTGCAAAATCACTTCCATCGCAAATTTGAAAGAACTGGCTATTACTTTATTTAAAGTTGATTACATCCATACCTTGGAGTAATAATATTAAACTGAGATAGAATGGACCGTGTATTTATTTTGGAGTATTTTCGTGCTTGACTAGTATGAACTTATTCTTACTTTCTTATCAATCTATCTCAATTTAACGCTTTGTAGCAAGAAATAAGATCTAGGAAACTGAAAAACATGAAGTAGTTATTGTGTATAAAAAATATTTCAGCGTCCTGGATTTTTCCCAATCTTAATGCACAACATATTTCATTTCTCTCTGTGTAAAGTGGCATATATGTGAACTTTGAGTAGTCGCTTAGGTTTACACTTGCTATTATTTAACACTATGGGATTAAGAATTTTTAACCAAAAAAAAACTTTTAAAATTTTAAACCAAAAATTTATGTTAATTTTAAAATTCAAATTTTTTTTTTTTAAATTTTATTCCCTTTATTTTTTTTTTTTATTAATTGTGAAAAAAAAGGTATTATTTTAAACTTTTTAAAGGATTAAAAGGGAAAATAAAAAAAAGGGGCCCTTTTGTTTGTAAAATAAAATTTAAAAAAATTGTTTGGTAAAATTTTTTTCTGCAAAGCCAATTTTTATCAAAAAGTTTTTAAAACCAATTAAACCCCCCTTAAATTAAATTTATTTTTTTAAAAAAAATTTATTAAAAACCCAAGTATCCAAATTAAAAAAATTAAAAAAAGTTTTAACCTTTATTAAAATTTCCCTAAAGAAAAAAAAAAACCCTTAAATTTTAAACCCTAAAAGTTTAAAATTAAGGGCCAAAGAAAAAAAAGGGGATTATAAAAAAAATTTACCCAAAATTAAAAAGTTAAAAAATTTGGAAAAGTAAAATTTATTTAAAATTCTCAAAATTTCTTTTAAAAATTTTTCCTTTGTTTCTTTTTTATCTTTAAAAGAAGGATTTTTTTAACAAAAATGCCCCAGGAAAAAGGGGTGGAGATTCGGGTTTAGAATTAATAAACCAATATCCCCCGAGCTTATCCGGTGCTTTAGTTTGGGAAACCCCCCCCGCCTTTTAAATTGGCTGGAGAATTTAATGGGGAGAAAAGGGGAATTTCCTCAAAAAATCAATTTTTTTAAAATGGAAATTTTTTTTAAAACTAAAAGGTGTGGGAAAATAATTTCTGTTAAAAAATTTTTTTAAATTTTCTTTCATTTAAAATAATTTTTTTTAAAAAAAATTTTTAAAAAAGGAAATTTGAATCTTTAAAACCCCTTTTTCCCTGTCTAATTTTTCCCCCTTTATATCGATATGTATCTGAATGGATAGAAGAATATTTATTGTCTTTATAAAAATTTCGATGTTCTTAGCTAGAGCGCCCTTTATCTAAAATGATATTAACGTCAGTGTATTATTAATCATCCAAAGAAAATTCTCTTTAATTAGTCTCTTCCATCGTTTCATGATTATCTTTCCTTTCTTGTTATTTTTGAATGCCACTCTATAGAACATCTATTCTTGCTTTCTAATAAAGATGAATGAGTTGAGTGAATCTTGGATTATAAGAATAAGAATTTATAGGCTTATAAGTAGATTATGCTAGTCTAGAAGAATATTATCAGGTCAAAAGAAAAGTAATAGGTGATAATTTTTAGTTATTTAATAGGAATAAGTTAGGTTATAATTAAATTTAGACATCCCATTGGTTAATCATTGATCTCTGGAAAGAAATCCAATTAAAAATTAGAGTTTTAACTATAGCTCATATCATTATATTAATCACCAGCCAATATTAGTTTTAAACTCTATTAGCCAATCTCTGATCTTTAATTATTATAGCCTTAATCGCATCTCTAATTAAAAATTGGTTTTTCATTTTATTCTTAAAACCCACGATTTACTTCACTTATTTATCTTTATTACATCCAACTGCTTTAATGTGTTCCTCTACCTCCATCATTCTCCTTTTCTATTCTTAAGTCTTCCTTTATTCTGGCCAATTATTTTTTAATTTATTTCTGCCCTTAAAACCTCTTTTAAATTCAGAAAATGGGAAATATTTATTCTTCTTCAATTTTACAAAATGGTTATTTTCTTTCATTTTGCTAGTCAATATATTTTTTGCTAAAAATGCAATAGTCCCCTTTTTATTATCTAGTTCAAGAGAGTTCTCTTCAATTTTGTGTTTATCGGTTTAAAATTTGTAATTATTGGACATTGCTTTCAGTTATTTTAAGATAAGGAAACAAATTTTAAAGATTACAAAAAATTTAAAAGCTTTTTAAAATTTGTTGGCAAATTGGAAGAAAAAACCGCAGATAAAAAACCCAAAAAAATTTTTAAGGGGAGACTAAAAATTCAAAAGGAAAAGGAATGGGCAAACCCAACAAAATCCATTTTTTTTTCAACCCGATAAAAAAAATTTGAAAAAATTTATTCCCTTTTTTCCCCTATTTTCCCCAAAAATTTCCCCAGATTCCTTAACAAGGCCCATTAAAAATGATAAAAAATTAATTGATTTTTTAAAAAATTTTTTAAAAATAGAAACTAAAAAAGATTACTTAAACTATTTTAAAATTAAAAAAACTAAAAAATTTGTTAAAATTCAATTCAAAGAAAAATTTATTGCACTATTCTTTTGGAAAATTAAAAATTTTTTTTTAAACCTCAAAAAAAATTTTGGGCCCTTTTTATTTGTAAAAATTTAGTTTTTTTAAAAAGAAAAAAGGGTTTCAAAAAACAAAAAGGGAAGGGGAGATTAAAAAAAAATTGGGAAAAGATATGTTTTATTTAAAAATAATTTTGCTTTTTTAATTTTTTGCACCTTAAACATAAATATTATTTCTTTGCATTTAGAAAGTCTATAAATATGAAATCTTAACAGAGCAGACAATTACTTACTACTGATAAGTTTAGAATTTTTTATTAAATCGCGCATAAAAAAACTTCTAAACAAGACTCAAGCATGAATCTTATCAGATAATCAAAATGAAATTTTCTTACTAGCCAAGTGAATCTTTTTTAATTCTAAAAAGAAATAAAATGAAAAATTTTTAACTTACAACTTAAGAAAAATTTTGCAAAATATGAGTGCCCAAGCCCCAAAAATATTTTCTTTTTTTTTAAAAATCAAGAAAATTTGAAAATTTCCCCATTTTTTTGGGTTTAACAAAAATAAAAGGGGGTTGATTTTAAATACTTAAGGGGTTGGCAAAAAAACCCCAATTTTTTAAGCAAAATTTAAATTTTTTTTTTGTTTCATTTTTGGATAAACCCCCAATTATTAAAAGCCTTTTTAAATTTAGGTACCTTTTTTAAATCTTTATTTAAATTTTTTAAAGTTCCCAAGTTCTTTAAAAATTTTGTTCTCACCAAATTAAAAGGGGCCCAAAAATTTTTGGGGGATTCCCTTTTATTTTCATGAAAAAATTTTTCCAATTAGAAAGATGAGTTATAATTTGAAAACTATTTATCAAACCCCACACAAACGAGAGTCCTTAGTTACAATTAATTTTAGCTAAAGAACAAATTTAAGAAAAAGTTTCCGCCAATTAAAGTATACACTGCATAGGTTATTCCTGTGCTAACACTCTAGAATGTTCCATATATTTCAGTGCCTACTTAAGGTGGGAATGATCCTATTAGCACAAGGTTGGGTTGCAAAATCTTTTTCAAATCTTGGTTAACAAAGTACATGTTTTTTGTGAAAACGACAGAAACTCGATCCCAATCCTTTCTTTGTGAAATGTTATTGAACTCACTAAGATTTAACTGTAAATTCAGAGTTCTTGAATTCAGAGAGTCAAATATATAAAATCAACTGTGTAGTTTAAAGAAAAGTAAACTTCTTTTCCTTCTAGATTTCTTTAGATAAGATAAAGTTACATTTCTATAATATTTTATTGCAGTGACTAATTTGTCCTTGTATTAATTTAATTAAATAGAAAAAATAATTTATATATTGGTCAGGGATTATGATTCTTTATGAGAAGATTATTTAAAGCCAGGCACGGTTGCTTATTTTACGAATGCGAGCTTTTAAATAATCCACAAACCTAGCATTTGAGGCAATATAAATGTCCTGGGCTATATTTATGATCACCCCATATTAATTTGTTGAGTTTAAAGGTTGTTTTAGTTTTTAAAAATTAAAAATTCTTAAAAATTTTGATTTTTTTTTTCCCTTTCCCCTTTTTAACTTTACTTTATTTTAAAAATATTTATTTCCCCCAAATTTTAATTTTTGATTTTATTTTAAATTAGTTTATTCCCTCAATTTTTATTCTTTGGGAAAGGAATTGTTTGGGTTTTGTTTTAAAAAATTAAATTGGATAATTAAAAAATTTGGGAGGTTTTAAAATTAAAACCCCCAATTCAATTAAATTTAAATTTAAAACCGTAAAAGAGAATTGGGGGCTTTGGTTAAACCCCTTATAAAATTTAGCTTTAAATAATAAAATGCTTTAAATTAACTTGTTTTAATCTTAGAGTATTATTATTAAAGTATATTACCCCTAATCATTTGCACTATTAGGAAATAGCTTTAGAGTCCTGTTTTATGAAAATAGCAGGGCAAAATATATTGCACTTCCAAATTTAAGATTATTAAATTTATAAATCTAAATTATAAATTATAATTAAAAAAAATTTTTTTAATTTTGGGGGGATCAGGGTGACTTCATCCATTTCTAGATCGTAGATAGTGGGCAACTAAAAATACTTAACCTCCCCGGTATTCATCTTGATGTCTTATAATTGCTGCAAGAAAATTGGAGGAGTATTTCTGATCTAATATGTATTTTTAGTAACTAAATTTAATTAGAAAATTTAAATTAAACTTTATAATTAAAAAATAACTACAAGAGAAAACTAGTAAATAAACACATCTTAAATATTATATTTTTAATCTTCTCTGCCAGTTATTTAGACTCTGATTAAGAAATCGTGATTGCCAATCATACCAGCCTCATCTCCTAAATTTAAATTAAAACCTTGCACAAATATGAAACCAGTATTTTTATCAAGAGAGATCAAACCTTAATACTCTTGAATTACATCGCCAAGAATTTTGTATTCGAATTTTAGATTGCAATACTCTTATGTCATGTGAATAATCTACATCTTAAAAAAATTAGGGTCATTTAAAGTGTACACATATTAAGTGTACTGAGCTGCTTCGAATTCTTGAAAGCACTTGTCATTTACAATAATCCTGAAAGTCTAACTATAAGTTTTTGAGATAAGAGGAATTCGAAAGTTTTTTGCAAAATAAGCGTCTATTTTTAAAGTGAAGATGCTGTTAGCTAAGTAAAGAGGTGCGACGAAGTTTGTCTGAAGATTAAAAGGGATTGCAACATTTTAGCTTTTGACTAATAGTTGATTTATCGACGTATTGAAGGGTAAATCATTTCCGCTAATAAATTAATCGTGAGGCGCACATCACTCGTATTTAATGGAAGCCACTGAATGACACCCGAAAACGAAAGGGGAAGCTGGCCGATTTCCTCAAAAGATCGCGATCACTTCAACTACTTTCGCGGGCCCCTTCATTTTAAACATACCGGAAAAAGGGGACCTCATACCCTTTTTCTGGTTAAGCATGGGCAGCCCGAGTCCTATCACACAGCAAAAGATGTAGAGCCCAAAACCAAAAGCTGCAAAAATCGGGGGAAACGCAAAACCACCGACAAGCAGTTCCCTTTGCCATCATGCGGGCGCAAAACGGGCCCCTCTGCCATGACCTTTAGCACCCCAACTCAGCTAAAAACCCAAGTGGCCAAAATCCCCTGAAATCTGGGCCCCAGAAACTGTCGCGATAAATCGTCTAGAGGGGGCCCGCCGAAACCCAAAAACTTCAAATTTAAAATCGGGGAAGGTCCAACTGCAGAGGCGCGGGGAAGATCCCCAGTGAAAATCGAGGCGCTCATCCCCAAAAATCCAAAAAGCACTTATCAAAGACGGCCCACATGAGCCTCAGTTTAGCGCATAAAACAAACTACATGGGGCGTTTCCCGGTGCACCCAAAGGGTCTGCCCAGCCACTTTTTGGCCAAAAAGCTCTTCCTTTCGGAACGATTTTTAAATTTTCCGCGTTGGCAGCACCAAAAACTTTACGCAAGGGCGAGGGGCCCGCGGGACCTCCAAGAGAGGCAGCAGGAGTTTGCCAAGACCATCACACGGTGGATATTCGCCGGCCGCGAGGCGCACATTGGTACACGTACCCTTGATCATGAGCCTGGCGATAGGCTGCGTAATGTGAAGGTGCTCCCATTGAAGTTCACCCCTAAGACCACCAAAAGGCAAATCTCCCGAGTTTTTTTCCTCGCCCTCCTCAATCCCCCTTTGCGTATTTCTCGAAGGAAATTCACTTTTTGGAATGCCTGCGGGGGGCCCGGGCCCCTTGTTCCTGAGCAAAGGGTGCTTGATCTCTTTTTTTAAAGCCTTGCCCCTCTTTTTCTCACTGCTGTCTTTCTAAGGGAAAAATCTTGCCAACCCCCTTTTGTTTTGTCCATTGCTCTAAATTTTTTAAATTCTGTTTTCGGGCCCAAATTCTGGGAGTTGCTGGGCCCAAAACGGGCCCCCCTTTCCCCCCGCTGACTAAAGGCCCTGCTTGCCTGCGGCCGACTGTTTCCCCTCCGTCTGGCTGCCCTTCGATTTTGCCCAAACGTGGCCGACGAAGGCCCCAACGATGTTTAGCAAAAGAGCGAGTCCATGGGGTGCTGCATCGCGGCAAAGTAGCCCCATCCTGCAAATTTTCCCTCAGCAAATGTGGGGAAAGGGAGGAGGTTAGCGGCTGAGCTAGGGCCTGAGAGTAACCACAGATGCAATCAAGGACTCGACATCCCAGCCCTGCCTCTCGATAAAAGCCTCACTAAAAAAAACTAAAGAGATCAATGAGGGCCCTTTTTAAAAAGATTTCACGGTTACAGTCCTCTATTTTTGGGTGGGGTATTGGGGAAAATCTCCAGGGAGGTCTGGGACCCTTGCCAAGTTTGGGAAAGGAGGGCATAGGAAGGGACGGGAAAATTAAACATGAAAGCGCTGATATTTTCAAGTCGCCCATCTAGGAGGACCCCCGGGGGGTCGTATGGCTGAACCGAGACTTGCAAAAGGGTGAACCTCGGGGCGGGCCCTTTCTAAAAGAAAAGGTGTAGCTCTGAATTTGTCTGGGACTACCCACTGCAGAATCCCCTTAAAGTTTAAATTTCCGAGCCCTCACGGTGGGGGGGAGGAATATACCCGGGGGTTTAAGGCTAGCTTTCAAGCTTGGGATCGGGCATATCTTGGTCCTTTGGGGGGTAACTTGACTTCATTTTGTTTTAAAAAGGTTGTTCGGTTTGGGGTGGGTTTTTTGTGGAGGTCCCCTCAACTTGGGGGGGTCGGCTAGTCAAGCTCTGATTGGCACTTCACTGGGGTCATCATGAGGCCCGGGGGATTTGGAGTGCTTTCCGGCTGAGGGGCGGCCTTTAAGTGGCTGTAAATTAATTAAATTAAAACTATTAAAGTTTTCCACCTTAAATCGCTTTATTAAAAAATGGAAAAGGGGCCCCAAAAGGGGTCCTTGATGTGGCAACGGCAAACTACTCCCAAACTCCCCTTTACTACTGGGCCCTTTTTAAAACCACATGCAGCATTTGGGGGGTTTCCTTCTGATAAGAAATAAGGTTTTAAGTTTCAGCCAAAACTTTGGTTATTTTAAAAAGTTTTTTTTTTTTTTTTTCATTCTTCTCAATAATCGTATAAATCAACTATAAATTTTAAATAGCCCTTAAGTTTTTAAAAGACACTGTTTTATCTTTTGTCAAACTTAAAAATATAATCCTTGGTACAGGTAAAAAATAAAAGTGCAACTAACGATATCTCTAAGTCTTAATTTTATATCTTAAATGAAATTTTGTAAATATTTATTACAAGTCTAAGTAATTGAATGATTGATCTAAAGTGCATCCAGGGAGAGTTTATTGGCTAATCTAGCTGTTACAGTTCCTTTGTGCTTCGCAAATAAGTTATTGATTTAATATTGTATCTGTCCATTGGTTTTAAACTTTAAAATAATTGTATAATAACTCCTTAGTATATTCCACTGCAAGAGCTAAACTAAAATAATATTAGTCAAATTAAATTAGTAGTTATATTATTAATTTTTTTAATTAATGAAACTCTTCACCTTATTTAACAATAGCATATTTAATTGCTTCTAATACCATTTCATATAATTAAAATATAAAAGTTGATTCTAGAAAAGAACTGTCAGACTACCTGTTTGCAGTGAAAAATTGCAATGACTACAAAACAAAAGTAAAAACAAGTAAAACTATTAACTTATATCATCATCTTAATTATATTATTTTGGCTCACATTTTGCTTTTATAACATGCTAAATAGGCTAATTATGAAACTTATATTGAATGATTCATATTGAATTACAATAGGCCTTTTGCTTCTACCTGATACTAACTCCTTTAAGAATTCACTTCCTTGGGGTTCGAGTCTATAACACTTCTGCATTTTTACGATGGTCCTACTAATAGTAATCTTTCATAATTCTTAAAGATACCATTAGTAAAACAGATGCCAAAGAAAGGTTGCGAATTCAGATAATAAAAAGCATCAGGACAAAAAATGCAAATATATCGAATATGATAAAATTCTGGATAAAAGCGCTCAGAAAATCTCATTCAGTACTACGCTTTGAATTAACTAATCTAAATACTTTTACTTTGCAATAATCTATTTCTATCAATCCTATAATTCTCTGGCATATTGTAATAGTTATTTGAAATTTTAGGTACAGCCACCATTATTTTAAAATTAAAGTCAATACCTTATTTATAGTAATTTAAGCTCTATTTTCATTTAAAGTGATATATAATTTATTCTTTATTAAAAATAATTTATTAATTATTCAATACTATAGATTAGTACTTAGAGGAGAAAGAAGTTGGTGTTGCCCCCAGGGCATTATCAAAGCCACTTTAATCCTCGGTAAAACTATAACTAAAGCCACTCATTGAATATGAGCTAGTTAAAATTGTGAATTAGCCTATTCAGCATAATAAATACTTAGAATTTAAAAGTTTAAACAAATTAAAATCAGAATATTAAAAGTATTTGTTTAGCATCATATCGTCTATATATATTTTTGATTTATTAAATAATCTTAAAAATAACCATATCTATAATTTAGAGTATATTTAAAATACAGTTAATTACTAAATTCCAATAGATTTAATCGTAAAATGTTGTCTTAAAAATATTACAGTATTATAAAACACTTGCTTTATATATTTACCAAAATCCAATTTTTTAAAATTTATCAAAAATTATATAAACCATAATTTCTTTTTTATTCATTTCGTTTAAAAGGACTATTCTATAAGTTAGAATTGAAGTTATTAAACTATAAGAAAAAATGGACATGGAAATAAATTCGTGCCCATATAATTTTTATTTTTATAATTATGAATGAATTTTGATTGAGGAACAAGAATAGCTACGATCTTCTGTATAGATAGCTAAATTCCTAAATGTGGAATATTAAAATATAATAAATCACCGCCATCATTCTTCTTGAAACTCACAAAGCCGTAATAGAGTTCTTACGCATCGAAAGGCTTTTTGGGAAAAGTGTATGAAAATGATGTAGTATAAGTTGAAATAGATTATTTTATTAAAAATTTAATAATTATTTCTATTTTAATTAGAAATGAAATCATTTAGAAAAATAAAAGCTAGTGATGGCTCGGAAATAATAGGGGCTAAGTTTACTGATTAGCTTCTGGGCTAAAATTATTCTGAATTTTATTAAAATTATTTTAAAGCATCATTTTTAGTCTCCAGAACACAAGTATTTTAGAGCAATAAATATTTTTTATAATTATCTTCTCTCTCGCTAATCAATTATAAAATTTTTCTAAAAAATGTGAATGTTTATTTGTTCAACTCCCATTTTGTATTCCATTAAATCTAATTTTATTAAGTTAATCTAATTATAAATTTTTACTATAAAATTCATTTGAATTAAAAATTTTCTACTTTTTATAAATCTTATTTATCTTATTTATTTTACTTGATAATTATAAAGAACAATTAAAAAAAGAAAATAATTCAAGACCTCATAAAATGTGGAAGAATTTATATAATCTACATATTCATACAATCAATTAAAAAAATAAATCTCTAATCTTATTTTAATTAAGACCTTAATTTATTTCAAATCATTTACTCTATTCAAACATGATGCATAATGATGACCTGTAACAACCATTTTTATTGAGATTTAGATATAAAAGGATGAAATTTCTTTTTAAAAATTATGCGAGATTCACAAAACTACACCCAAACCTTGTCATAATCTATTTTATAAACATTATTATAGCACATTTAAATTTTCTTTATTCTTAAAGAGAGTTAGTTATAAGTCCACATACAAAGTGAAAAATTTCATTAATCAGAAAACGTTTTTATAGAGAAGTATCTCAGGTCTTTACACCACTTAATTTCTATTTGTGCAGCTCTCTGGATGAAAGAAATGATTAGTCTCAATTAATTTCTTCATTACTTTATTTCAATTGTATTTCTTCTCTATTTTTATAATTACAATTTCTAAGTTCAAAGATTTGATAATTTCATAGATTAATTTAAATTTTTAATATAAATCCAAAATTTATAAATCTTTAAATTTATATTTAGATAGAGAGAGGATGAACTAAAAGAACTTGAAAGCGTTATTAACTATACTTGCTTTGTCTATCTTTATGAGAAATATGTAATAATTTACTCTAAAATTAAATATAATTATTCATAGAATTAAATGAGAAATTGATTGCAATCAAAAGGTGAAGATTCATAAAAAAAAACTATTAAAAAATATCTTAAAATCTTATAATTTCTAAACCCCAAATAAAAAAATGATAAAAGTGCCCATATAGTGTCAAAATCAGCTAAAAATGCCAAAAATTTAAGTGATACTGGCTTTTAAAATTTCCAAGAGAGTCATTTTTACGAATTTCAGTTTTTTCTGGTATGATCTATTAATATTATTTATTGAATTTAATAGTCATGACTGATTGATGCTATGATTATATTTATTCACCAAAAATGACTGAGAATCATTTTGACACTCTATAATATACTATTTCTAAAGAGTTTATCTGCTCTTTATCCAGGTCCCCTGAGACCTGGATAATTTAAGAACTCATTTAAGCTATTAATTATTATGACTATTCTTAAAAATTGAACATATAATTGTAAGATCCTCTTAAATATGTTAAAGAGTTTATCAATGAGTTTACAGCAGTGATTTTATGTAATTGCAGATTTAGTGATCTTGGCTATTATATTTAAACTTGTCATATTCTTCTTTAAATAATATTCAAGTTAAGATTACAAAATTTTGATAAAACATCCAAATCAAATTAAAAAAACTGAAAGGCGAATCATAATTAATATGTAGATTAACTTTATTATCTTCATAATACTTTAAATTAATGAGTAAAATAGAGCTCGGAAATAATTTAAGGTCATTTCATAAAATTTAAAATTATAAATTTTGACCCTCATGGAAATTTTGAAAGATAAAAATTCTTAATTTTTTGGCATTTTTAGACGATTTTGGCCTAAATGGATGTTTTGTCATAAATTTGGATCATAAAAAGTGGGGGGGTGTGCACTTCCTTCCCCCCCCCAAAATATCGTTAAAATCTGTATAATTTCTAAACAATAAAAAAATTAATATTTTCTGCCTCAATATAATTTTATGAAGCAGAGAGGCACTACGAGTAAGATAGCCATACTGGCAAATCATCGCTTCGAATATGAACTAAATAATTATTAAACTCCGTTGCAATAAACTTTCCCTTATAATCTTTTCCCATTATTGTCATGGTTGGTTCCTCGAATTTTTAAATTATTTTGTATTTTTTTTATAAAATCGATAACCGGCAAAATCTAAACCATGCAGGTGAAAAAGAATATAAGGGTGACTAGCTTGGTCTGGATCGCAATCTATTATATCTAATATAAGAAAAATAAATCCAAGAAATAATAAAAAAGAGAATTAAACTATGATAATAATTTAAAACATCAACTTTCTTGAAATTTTAGTTTGTGGCTCAAACATTTACCATTCATTGAAACTCCAAACAACTAGCACCCTTGAAATTTATCTTTCATAAGTCTTTGAAAAAGTAATTTAATGAGTAAATTGTATGTCGATTTCTTTGTTAAAATTCTTAAATATCTCTTCTCAGAGATGAACAATTTAGATTGCAGCAAAACAAAATTAAACTAAATTGAACAAGTAATCTAACCAATACTGAACTAGTTTTACTTAAATATATATTTCGCACTTAAACCGAAATATATTTAACTTTCCTTTTATTACTTTACTTAAACTCTCACTTCATTTAAAATATATTTTAAATTCAAAATTTTTGCTAATTTGAGATGTCAGAGCAAAAATATTTTAATCAAATATAGATTTTATTTTCATTTAAGTCCAAAAAATTTCTAATTATTTATTTAATTTTTATTATAAATAAAGTATGCTCAAGCTAATCTGATGAGTAAGGGGCTTCCTTGAAAATGCAATTTAATAATGCCTTATTAACTTTCAGACTTTAAAAATTTTTATTCTTTTATAATATGTAAATTTAAATATCGCCCTCATTTGAGATGCATGCCAGAGATATATTATCCTTGGAAGAAACTAAATTGTAAGCTAAGTTAATCATTCCTGAGTTAGCATTATAATAAAACTCAATGGTTAAAAGGAAAATAAAATTTAAAATGGTGTACAAAATTTAATCTTAAGTTTTATTAGATAAACAATTCTTGGTTTTATTCATTGAATAGAATATATTAAATTTAAAATAATGAAAGAAAAGCATTAATGGTGTAAGATCTTTAAACCATACTAAAGCTTTAGTTTCCATTGACTTATCTAGTTTATAATCCTAAGGAATTGCCGATCATACCAGCAATACCGTACAATCCTCCATTATAATTATATATTGTTAAGCAAAAAATAAAATTTAAGATAAAATAATAGTTAATTTATATGAAGAGTATTATCTACGAGCATAAATTTTTATAATTTATTCCCTAACAAATGATAGGAATCAAATTTCAAAAAATTGCCATTGCAATTTCAAATTTTTCGAACTTCTTTTAAAAAAATGATATTAGAAATAATGAGCTTATATGAAGGTAACAAAATAGTCGAAGTTAAACTCTCATATGAAACTTTAAGTGGGATTTTAAATCTCTAGAGTAAAATTAGGATTGATTTCCAGTAAGAATTATTAAAACTTTGAATATAAGCACTCGCAGAACAATTAAATTTAGATATAGAGTAATTTTACCTTTAATACCTTCTCCTAAATTAATTTCAAAATAAATTTTAATTTTAAAAAATAATTTTAATCTGTTGAAATTAAACTAAATGAAATGTTACAGCCCACAATATTCAATTATTTTTATATTATCCGTTCAGCCCCAATTTTTGACTACTGGCTGGGAAGCCAGCTTTCCCTGTAAGTAGCCACTGTTTTTTAGTCTTTTTACTGAACTTTAGAGAAGTAGCTTCAAATCCACCATCATGATTGACATGATTATCGAGAATGTTCCCTTTAATTGTGGGATTTAATAAAGTAAAATTACCCTTTTTTTTGCAAATTTTTGACAAATTGAAGTTAGTAAATCTGTTTAACACAGATGACAAGAGCTTCGTCCTCGTTCGTCCAGATTTACAGAATAGAGTGAAAAGTTATTTGAAAAATCAGGGCTGAAGGTATAATAATATGATAAATAAATTTTAGGCAATATTATATTTAAAATTAAGCATTTACTTCTGAGATACACCTCATTTACATGACTGGAAATGCCGGATTTGTTACGGTTCCTTGAATTACAATTAGTGAAAGATCATTTAAATATGTATCTATTAAATGTATGAATTGATTATTGATCACTCTTAACTATCAAAACTTCAAACGAAATTATTTATTTAAGTTATTTGACGAGGTTGCTTTGGAATCATAAATATTTTAAAAGAAAGAATACTTTGTTATTATCACTATAATGTAGTTCTTGTTATCTTTGTCTACTGTAAAAATAAAACCTAATTTCTGTCATCAGGATTCTCTAAAAGGTTATATTTGGATGATTTATAATATACCTGCATATTTGCCGGAAGTGTGTTGTCATTTTTGTAAAAAAATAAGTAGATTTGGGTTTTCCAGTAGCTGCAATCTATCAAACTTAAGTACAGAAACTTGCCTTATAAGAAGTTATAAAAAATCATATTAAAATATTTTTAATAAGTAAAGATGGCCAAGAAATATTTTTATCTCTTTTAAAGAGCGAGTCTGAAGTGTCCACTGAAATAATACCGCTAGTTCTTACAGGCGGATTAATTGAATAGATGTCTTAGTATGTGTCACCCCATTTGTAGTAGTTGAGCCAGAGTACAGAGCTAAAAGTTTCATCTCCCAAGTAAAATCCTATAAAGGGCTTATCTCCGACTGACCCTCCAAATAATTCAAATTTATTTAAAAACCCAATCATAAATTAAAAACAATAAGCTATAAAATATATTTTTTTTTAAAAAAAAACTAATTTTATGATTTACTTAAAATAGAATTAAAAAATTGATTTTGTTTTAATACCTTATTGAATTCTATCATTTAATTTCAAATAATTATTATAATGCAACTTTTATTAGAAGTTTTTGAACATTAATATATATTTAGTCTCCTAAAAATAAACTAGTTATTGCTTTTAGGTAGTAAATTTATTACTTTCAAATAATATGTCCCCTGAATCAGAGTCGAAGTATTCCGCAAACAATATGATAAATTAATTACAATTTAAGTTTTAAAATTGTAATAGGTGGAGAAGACGGTATAAACAAAATTATAAAATATAATCTCCACCTGTAAATGCTAAAGGCATGGCTTTTGTCTACCAGCATTAATTTAAAAATGATTATCCTCTATTAATTTTATATTTTAATTAAAGATGTTTAAATACTAAACACCAGAGATGGTATCAAAATCAGTGTAAAGAGAAATAAAAAGATTTACAGTTACTTAATGTATTTTCTAGATGAGTGAGTTTATCAGGAGAAATTGTTAAATAATCCATCGGTGAATAGTATGGACTGTTAATCAAAGGGTGCGATGGTTATGTTGAGACCTGATGCCGTGCGAGAGGAACATTAATCCCAAGTTGATGATCGCTGACCCTAGAAAAAAGGACCCCTCTCTTCGGATAGTAGGGTTCACTCGGAGTTTAGATCGATTTTGAAATTGCCAAGGGACCTAGGTGGGAGATTTAAGAGCAAAATGATTGGTGATGATTTGGCGTATCCTGTTGAGATTAGATTCGGGCTAGACCGCTGGCATTATTCTTCACTTTTAATCTGATGGTATATCCTAGTATATCGTGGAGCCTCCTACACCTTCTGGAGGTCTATATCTCTTTTTTACTCCTCTTACACTATTGAACAATAACGAAAATATTAGACTTCCTTTTCAGAGTCAGGAGTTCGGGGAAGTTTGTAGAAGTGATTCTATTATGATCCAGTCCACAAAGTTCCTTCATCCGAATTAAGTCATTTCTAACTTTTATGACAAATGAATTAACATATGTCACTGGCTTATTGTCTTAGTCTTGTCAACGCACAAATTTCTTTTATAATCTAAAGGGGTTGATCCTATATTCCTTTTAGATTTTTAATTGTATTTTTAATCTTTGAAAATTTAATTTAAAAACAAAAATTAAAGCTATACTTCTAAATATGTTTTAATTTAGGTATGTTCTCTATCTATTAAATCTATAAATAATTTTTTAATTTTAATTTTGAGATGAGCTGCTAGCAGCTTAAACTTGATTTAAAGCCCTATTGAGAATAAAGAGATGAAATTTACAATAAGCTAAGTACAGAAAACAGTAGTATCTAAAGCCTTTATTTTTCCAAACTAGTTATTAAACCCATTCTTAATATTATATAGTATAGTTATATCATTATAATGTATTTTAATAACGTGTTATATAAAAAGTTTCATTAATGTGTAATTAAATTCACGAAATCATAACAAGCAATAAATCATAATTTAAAGTACTCAAAAATGTTTAATCATAATATTTAAAGAGAACCTCGGTTTTTAAAATAAATATATTCATCTAAAATATCAATGAAATTAATTAAATCAGTTGTCTTCATCCATTGATATATCAGAGTCACCGACATCTCCTGCATTTTCATCATTCTCTTCGTCTGAGCTTAAGGGAGGACTCAAGCTCTCATCTTCCTAATCTTAATTTTTATTTTAATCTTCCTTCTTATCTTTGTCTTTGTTAAGCTATTTTTCTTCCAAAGCCGATTCTTCTTCCTGCTCTTCTTCATCGCTCATTCCTCCAGTTTCGTCGCTTCTATCTTCTTATTTATCTTGGCATTCATCTTTCATTTCCTCATCTTCACCTTGATTCTAATCCTATTATGAGGTCTTTTACAACTAATTTTGAAGAGTGCTAGAACTTGATTGACTCTGTATTTAGCTTGCTTGATTTGAGGTATTATTCTTTCCCCTGTGATTCTTTGAACTCTCGTTGCTCTTATCTATTTCATCTTGAAGCTGCTTCGCTATTTTGCTTAGTTAACTGCCATTAATATTCGAGCTAATACAGCTCGTTTCATCTCCCACTTTACTTGCCACATCTGAATCTAAGCCTCCAATTTTGCATATGATGAGGACAGAAGTTTTGCGTATTGCTCTTAGACTTAGGAAGATTGATTGTTGCAATTCACGCAATCTAATATTGACAGATGACGTTGCGATCTTTAGGAAGAAATTGGCTATCGTTAGGGTCTTGGCTTTTCTGGTATCGGGATCAGCTTAATTAAGTTTTGCTTTAGGAGTTCTTGCTGCCTATTTGCCACCCTCTTTTAACTACATATTGAATCTATACTAGTCAGTGTCAGATCTTGAGAATTTTAAAAGAGGCTTTCAAGTTCTTGAGATTAGGATTGCTTTTAAGTGGCGTCTTCTGGATCTAACTTCAAAGCTTATTTCTTCTGGGACTATAACACTAACTATCTTGTATCTAAAAATCTCCTTATGGTCATTTTCAGTCATGAAATGGTTGAGTCTCGTCATTATCAATTCTTCTTAAATAGGAGGGAGTTTATAAGCGAAGCATTTTAGTAACCTTATCGTTTAGCCAACTCTTAAGTTGAATTTCATGCTCACAGGATTTAGAATGACTTTGACAAACTTCTAAGGTTTCACACATCCAATCAAAGTAGTCAGGTTTTATCTTCTTTCAATAGCCAATATTTTAAAGTACAGTTTTGGGATCTACTTAGACTAGTAATTATTTAAACAGCTTGCTTTCTCACTGATGATTTAGCAGAGTTTGATTATGAACTTACTACACTGCTTGTATATTCAACTTGGTTGTTCATTGAAGTGATGTCATTACTTATGTTAAGCTGGCAAGGTGTAATTTACTCAGTTTTAATTTTCCTTAGTTCGTTGCTTAATGAAGTTGGATCAATTTTCCTAACCTAGTAGAGTTCTTTTTAGGTTTGATACATGGCCAGTTAACTCGAGCTTTTAAGCTTTTATGTTGACTTTTCTGTAGTTAATGACTTGATTCCAATTAAACAGGGGATATTCTCTTAAGTTCTCAAAGTAGATATTTTGCACATTTGATAGGTTTTGAGCTGACTTGTCACGTACTGCTACTTTTTTGATAACCTCCTGGGGCTTTTAAGAACCAAGCTTCTGTCTCTTTTGTATGATCTATGCTTGCTAATCTCCTATGGACACTCTTGAAGCATTCACAATTTCTTGATGATTAATACGATCATCAACTTACTCTTGTTCCTCTTCATCATCAATAACCTTATTCCTTTGGCTTCTATTTTATCCTTATGAACTGAACGAGAAATCATCTTCAAAGAAATCTTCCGAGGATAATTTTGAAAACTTGTCAAGTTTCTTCAAATGAAGTCTGAAATCACCTGAGAACTGAGAGTGAGAATACTTCTTCTTAGGAGTAATCTTTTTCTTATCCGTATAAGTATAAGAAACAGGAGCGACATAAACACCTCTGTATTTTTATAAGGCAGATAGATCAGCACCCATTGAGAACATTTTAACTTCTTATTTGACAACTTAATCAACTTTCGGGACAGCAGCGTTTGCACTTAAACTGCTATTGCCTTTATTTTTAGGGCACTCAAATCTCCTATTCTGCTTTTGTAACTCTCTTAGGATCAACTGGAGGCTTTTAGCTCTTTAAAGCATACTGAATAACACTAGAAGTTTCACTTTGCTCGAGGGATTAATTGCTGAGGTTATACTTTTCAGCATATGCATCCTGAAAAACTGTCATTTTCTTGTTCAACTTGATGTTAGACTTTTAAGTCTTGGGTTGAACGAAAGTCTGAATCTCAATGGGCTTACTTGGAGGATTTTCCAGAGGTAAGTTTATAAGCCTTTACTCTCTGCAGCTATTTCTAAGCTGAATTTGAAGAAAGGATACTAGCATTAATCTCATCATTTAGTTGCTTAAGATCGATAAAAGCAGGCTGCTTTACTCCTTAACTGCCTTCTGGGATGTTGTCAGATTAGCTTTCATCCAGGCCCTCTCTTCTCTCTCTCTTTCCTGGGCCGTAATAACTCAGGACACTATCGACATTTGAAGTCAGCTATGAAGTTGTTTCCGTATCTCCTTTTAAGTCTGAAGAGGGATGCAAAAGCTCACTATCGACTCCTGCATAACTAAATTTGTGCTTGAATGGTTTTCTGAAGGCACATTTCCATTTACCTGGAACATAGATTTTCTCTTCTTCCCATTTTAGCCTGCTCCAGATTTGTCTCCTGTAATGGATGTGATCTTGAGGAATCTTAAGAATCATTTAAAAGACCAAGGGCCTCGTCTCTCTTTCTATGCATAGATAGTTCTAATTCGTAGAAAAATTTGAAAATAATTAAAACTTAGTTAAAACTTTGACTTCGAATTTGATTGAATATTTAACCAGATCCAACCAAAATTGTAACTTAGATCTATGATTACTTTTTTATGAGTTGTCATCGGTTAAAAATTTTCAGGTTAGGGTTTTAAAAAATCTTTAAATTATTTAAATTTTAAAATTTAATAGGAAAAAAGGGGCCAATAATCATTGATTTGTGTTTATTTCATATAATGTTTTGGTTTATTTATAATTGATATCGGAAGTGGTACACTTAAAGCAGGTTTTGCATCTGATGATGCTCCCAAGTGTATTATCCCTATGATCATTGGAAAACCCAAAGCCCCAGGCATCCTAGTTGGCATGGATCAAAAGGATTGTTACGTCGGTCATGAAGCCAGAGCCAAGAAAAATTTGCTTATCATGGAAGAACCAGTACAGTCAGGAGTTATAATAAATTTGAAGCATTGAGAAAATATTCGAGCACCTCTTCAATAATGAGCTAAGAGTCTCTCCAGAAGAACACAAGATCATGATAACTGAGCCTCCTAACAATCCTAAGAAGAATAGAGAGCAAATTGTTGAGATGATGTAAGTAACTTTGGAATTTTAATTAAAGATGAACTTCTTCTATTCTGGGATTTAGTTTTGTAACCTTCATATAGGTTCTAGACTTTCAAGGTTCCAAGCTTATTTTGGGGAAATTAATCCGTTCTCTCGCTTTTCGCAACTGGTAGAACAACTGGAACTGTAGTCGATGCTGGAGATGGAATAACTCACACAGTGCCCATTTACGAGGGTATGCTATTCCTCATGCAATCTAGGAGATTCCCCTCTCAGGAAGAGACTTGACAGAGTTCTTGTATAAAATTCTAAATCAAAAAGTCCCTCACTTAATTGGAGACTCCACTAACGATCTAGAAGTAGTCAAGAGCATAAAAGAGTCAATGTGCATAGTTGCACAGGATTTCGATGCAGAGATGAAAGCAGCTAGTGAGCAATAAACTATTGAGAGAAAGTACATGCTCCCAGGAGATAAGATCATTTTTAGAAGTTGAATTTGAGTAATTTAAAATAAGCCACTTTACTTAAAGGAAGAGAGACTTAGATGCCCTGAGGTGCTATTCTAGCCAGGCCAAGCTTTGAAGGAACTTAATAAGGATATTGAAGGAATCCACAAATACACATTCGATTCTATCATGAAGTGCGATAACGATATCAAGAAGGATCTTTTCAAAAATATAGTGTTGGCTGGAGGCTGCACTATGTTTGAGGGCATGAAAGAGAGAATGAAGAAGGAAATTTAGGCTTTGGCTCCTTCACCAATGGGACCTGAGGTTGATGCCCCAGCTGATAGAAAATATTCATGCTGGCTTGGTGGAGCAATCCTAAGTTTGATAGAGAAGTTCGAGCCTATGTGGATAGCAAAGAAAGACTACGATGATAACGGGGGTGCATCTATTGTCCACAGAAAGTGTTTTTGAACTCTATATTAATATCTGTTTAATTTTTCAGTATATTTGACTTTAAGGTGCATTTTTCTCAACAAAATAAAGGTAGTACAATCCATATAATCATGCTGCTCCATGAAAATGTTAAATTGGTCTCTAATTACTATAAACGAGCTAAAATCATACTTACATAAGTTCAAATTGAGCTTATTTTAAAAGTCTATCATATATCCTGCGCTAACATCAGGGCAATCATTTAAATTATTCCTCGAATATTACCTAATTCAAGATGGAAAATCAACACAAAACCTATGATCATTAATCTGAATAGCTTATTCAACCCAATTCACAAACGGACCCTCACATTTAAACTGCACTAGGAGAGGAACCAATCGTACTATACAAAAGAAGATTCTGGGTCTTAATATAGAATGAATTCAAATGGGAAATATGGGGTGAAAACTACAAAGTAAAAGGTAGAAGATGGTGTCCATAAGAGTCCTGATGGTTGACTTGCAATGATCTGAAATTTAAATAATCGAAATCAGGTTCAAATTTCATGAAATATATAATTTAAGTCAATTTGCATTAATTAGTATTATGTAAGATTTTGATATCCTAAAATACATAAAAGATGAAGGAAAAATCAAAATTATCCCTGAGCCTTATTGAAGATGGTAGTCTGAAAGGAGACTGAATTTTCATGGACCGAAAGAACAGAATACCGAAGAGATTGGGGAAATATTAAAGGTCTAATCATTAAGTAGAATTTTTAGACTTCCATTTCCGGAACGAAATTACATATATAGAATGAATAAATAGTCAGTTTTTTAATTAAAAAAAAAACAATTAAGAAGGGCTAAGTAAGGGGTTATTTTAATATCTATTTTTATGAATGACTATTTACCATTCGTATTCATCCTATACTATTCTCTTTCTGTACTGCTATGAATGGCTGCGGTTGGATTTGTTTTGCACCAATCGGAGATACTTTGACTAATGTAAGGCCAATCTGCTCCAAATTATTTTGATTAGAAAGTTTCACTAACATAATCTTTGTAGACTCTAGAATTAATTGTTTTGCCTTTTAAAAATATTAAAGACTTATCAGACAAACATTTTCATTATCAACTATTTGTCACTGTGCTACTTGGTCATGTACACGCCTTTAAATTTCCCCTCTGTGTTAGCCCTTGATAAATATGGACTAAGAATTGGAGTACTAATTGGAATAGTTCTGACTTGCCTTGGTCTCTGGATCCGTTGTCTTATCAATCAAAGCTTCGCCTGGGTGATAGTTGGACAAACTATTCTCTCGATAGCCTAGCCCTTTATTTATAATGCACCTGCCAAGCTTTCCGCAAATTGGTTCCCAGAGAAAGAGCGAGTTTATGCGACTGCTTTTGGAGCTAACGCAAATACTTTTGGAATAGCAGCCGGATATTTCTTACCTTCTTGTTTCGTTTCAGATGACCCAACTACTCCAGAAGAGGATCTCAAGAAATAGGTCTTCTGGCTCCTCATGACAGTTTCTATTGCGACCACAGTAATCACAATCCTAACTATCTTCACTTTTGGCGATAAACCTCCCACCCCACCTGCAGTTTCATAGCAGAAGGCTGAAGATAATAAGATATCTCTTAAGCAAGGCTTGATTGAACTTTGGAAGGACACTTTCGCTTTGTGTAAAAACTGGCAATACATGTCAACTGGCACCGCAAACGCAATTATCATAGGTTTCTATTTTGCATTTACAACAGTTTTGGGATAAATGGTTGAGATTTATGGATTCAGCGTGTCATAAACCTCTTACCTAGGAAGTCTGTATTAATTTGCAGGTATAGCTGGAGGTATAGTTGCCTCAATCTATCTCTAAAAGTCTCAAAGATATAAGCTAACTAACATTCAAATGTTATTTTTCTTGTTTGAATTTTATAATCCTCATTATTGATTGTGATAGCAGTTTTAACTATAGGATGTAACCTTTTCTCTTTAATAACTTATTTTATAGCTTATGTGATGATTCATTTTGCAATTGTGAGCAGGAATTTCAACTTCCTATTGGTTTCAATTTTACTGAATGGATTCTTCTGCCTAGGAATATTCTCAATAGCATTTGAGCTCGGAGTTGAGATGAGTTTCCCTGTCGGTGAAGCTTCATCAGGTGGGCTAATAAACAGTATATCTAATGTGGTTGGATTCGCTGTAGTGATCGCTCATTTTAAACTTTAATGATTAGCATTTTTATGATGGCGATGACTCCTGTTTTAAATCTCAACGAGGAGGTAGACGTTTTAATATGCTCTATAGTTTTCGTAGCTCTACTAGTAATAGCTCTAATTCTATTAATAATCACTAAGCTTCATCTAAGGAGAACTGAATTCGAGGCTTAACAGCTTGCAAAGTAGCAAACTAGTGTTGATATTGAATGAGAAACAGACCTTATTTTAATATGAATGATGTGGCTAATTTAAAACGCATCAAACTCACTCTCAAAATCTTAGTAAATTAGATCAACTTGCTGTTGTTTTATGGAATAATGTAAAGCAAGTTTTTATTTCGCAACATTGATTTTCAGTGCGGCAAATTTTTATAATATCGGTTATTTAAATACTATTTAAGATATTAATCTAAAAGAGACATAAATTAAATATAGTCAAGATATTGTTTGCTGATTTTGGATAGATTCTAATAATTCCTTGATAGGAATTTTCTATTTTTATTTTTAAGTTAAACTGCTTTAAATTTTAACTCTTATTTATTTCATATCCATTTTTTTAAAAATTATCCAATTATCACGATAATTTAAAGATATAAAATGTAATGCAATCATAATTTGTCCTGAAATGATTATATTATGATTATAAATTAAACTAGCGCCTCCGACATTCCCCTTCCAAATCATCTTATAATACTCAAAGGTAAATCTATAGTAATAAAGACTCATTAATAGCTCAATTACAAAGATTAAAAGAATGAATAACCCATCTGAGAACAGAAGCTAAAATCAAAGTCTCCTCATTTCTTCTTTATTTAAACTAAAAGTAAATGATAGTTTTACAAATTATTTTTCTTCTTAAGACTTCAAACTATTGAGAAATAATTACTTTAATACAATTTAAAATAGTTTATTTATAAATAGCAAGATGCTCATTAACTAAACAGATACATCTTATCCCGTCACATTCAGTAAGAATAGAATTCAACTAGAAATCTTTTAATAGACAACAGCTAGACGGATTGAAGTATGATCAGAGTGTATACAGATTAGCATCTTAGTCCTAAAAATCTGCAGTAAGAAGGGTTTATAATGATTTTCTTAATAAATACTCTTATATATTAAGAAGGACAGAATTCAAAATAGAGATAGATCTTATCCCCTCAAAACTAAGTCAGCTCAAATAAAGATTAACAACTATAACAACAGTAGCTGCAGCAGTTGATGCAACCCTAACTCTAAGATAGAGCAATTGAAAGAAACCTTATTCAAAAGTATTTGGCGCAAGAATACTAGATATATCAAGAAACATTAAGGAATTAGAGCAAGAGAAGGAGCATTAAGGATAAATTGAAGAAGGAGAAGATCTTAGATTATGCAAGAAAAATCAAAGTCATTGACTGCTGTCACTAGATTGAGCAAGATACTTTGGAAGAGTTCAAAAAGAAGGGATCTAGGAGCATGTACACTTGGATTATACTTTCAATATTTTTAGTTATAAATTTGTATGAATGGATGACTGACAAGCGATAAGTTCTAAGCTTGGATCGCAAAAGGCATTTGATCTTTTCAATTTACTTGGCTATTATCTTAGTATCCTTTATCAGCTACGATCTCGCCTCTGATAAAAGAAATAATGTAAGCAAAATTAATCTCTAATATGAATTAGGATTCGTCAGATGACGAGGCTGGAGCTACTTTCTTATTTTTCAACTACCTCAGTTAGTTCTTTCATATGATATTCAGCATCCCCGCGGCTATATTTGTCCATAAATTTGGATTTACCAAATCTTTCACACTGGCAATTCATAATGTTGTGAGAGATTTCAGAATTCATTAAAGATTTTTATGAATGTTACTATGCACTATCGGGTTATGGATGAATTACAAGGAAATAGTAAATCTAGGACTTTCAGTTCAATGTTTGAGTCTCCCTTTCATCTCAGTTAGTATAACTGCAATAAGTGGGAGATGGTATGGACCCCGTGGAAGAGTGATGACAACATCTTTCGCACTAATTATCGAGCATCTTTCTCTCATGAAGTTCAGGTTCCTAACATACACTGATACTTCTATGCTTATATTTTGCATTATAAGTACTGCTATGATTCCTGTGGTCCTATTTCTTTTCACTGATGGTCCTGTAAAGTCGCCAACGTTAGGAGAAGAGATAAAAAAGAGGATCATTATCAGTCCAAGAGAATCTTTGAAGAGTTTGTGGATTCAGCTGAATTTTAGATACTTTATTCTAGTTAGTGGCTTCTTAATCCTCAACATATACTTTCAAAATCAGCTACTAAGAATAATGATAGGCGTAAATTTTTCTGAAGATGATAGAAATCCTTAAACAGATTATATGAGAGCTTCAAAATGGAAAATAAATCGTCCTTAATTTATTAAAGAGCTGTATTTTAAATCTGCACGATATCAGGTTAGCTAGTATTTGGAATAGCTATTCATAGTACAATCTCGCTTCGTTTCTCATTTAAATTAGTGACTTGGCAATTTCTCTTCGTTTTTATTTTCTAGGTTATAGCTTTGCTAGCTAGGAGCTTAACAATTCAGAACATTCTGAATGTCTACGATGGCACTTTCAAAGGGGCAATTCTCATTGTTATTTATGAAGTGTCTGCTGAAGTTGGCTTTCCTGCTAACGAGGTTTTTAGTTTAGCTATGGTAAAGACTTTTGAAGGATTCTTGAGGTTCATTTTCATGTTTATAGCTGGGTATGTAGCCTTAGGGACTGAGACTTACAATTTTACTCTCCTCATTACGCATACAGTGATTATGGTTATCTTTCTTATCATGATTAAAAAGAAGTATTAATAATCTAATCACACTTAATTGATTGTAACCTCTCTGGTGATCTTACACATGAAAACATTTGAATTCTACAGAAGTAAAGCAGACACTGGAGAGATGATTGAGGATTTATTAGGCTATGAGGGAGTATGAGAGTAAACACAACTCATAAATAGTCGAAACACAGCACATTACTGTCCAAAATATAGGTGCCAGTTAAAGGGCTAGTCATAATAATTTCCAAGGATAGAGTAGCAACTTGTTCAAGAAATAAGGAATCATAAATGAGGATAGAAGTGCTGCACTCGATAAGTATTTGCTGCTTTAAGTAGAGTAAGAGCCTGAGAAGAATGAAAATCAGTTAACTAAGAGAAAAGATAGAGTCTCAAATATAAGCTTATTTAGACAATCAAATTGATATAAATCATTTTCGGTAAATACTATGTGAACTCATTAAATAGTTCAATCTTATAACTACACTTAGAAGGGTCATTAGATTGATCCTTATAGATAGTGTTTTTCTTAAGTTGCTTAGTAAAGTCTCCATCGAATTCTGCCTCATCAGCATTTCCATTTTGCTAGGCTTGCTCTTTCTTTTCTTCTTCCTATTTCCTAGTTGATGTGTCTATCATGATAACATCCTGATCTCCATTTGCAACAGTTTGCTTTAAAGCTTTGCCCTTGGCAGCTTTAACATTTTTCATTGCTTTTTATCCAGCCTTTTCTTTCCCTTTCTCTTCCTCAATCTTAAGATCCTAAGCCTTTTGTTCAAATTCCTTAGTCTGATGTGCTGTCATTTATTATACATATACTAAATTATAACTTCACTATAATTTCAGTGATAGTTCTGAATTCAGATTTTCCGTATCTGACAACGGGAAGAGGGTACTTAATTACCCTTCCAATTGGCCAAATAGTTCTATCATACCTGGCTATGTTCTCATTGAAATCTGGTCCACTTTAACCCATCACACGCAAGCTATGATAGCCAACCATGTCCTTCTGAGTAAATCCTTCACTCTAAAACGCTTGTTAGAAATGCCACTTAAATTCTTACCCCATGGCAGTTCAGCACATTTCCCAAAGCTGCCTCCACAACTAGTAAGTAGAAGTCATCAGCCAAAGAATCACAGTACTATACATTAAATCTCATTACAAAAAAAATCTTACAGCAAGTGATTATAAAGTATTAATTTTACTTAAAAAATTGCTTAAGATTTCTCTGCTTGATCGGCTAAATAAATTGCCTTTCCAAAAGAGGCTCCGTTAATTTAGAAACTATTCTGAGGGGTTATATTTGCAAACCCTGACCAAGAATACTCAAAACGTTAGCGTTTCTAGTTCCATGGAAAAGCATATAGTGATTGTGGAGACTCTTGTAAGTTTAATCTGACTCATGACGCCAACTATCGAAATAATCACCTTAACAAACTTATAAAATGCACTATTGAAATTTAAATCACCAACACAGTACTTAATTCTAAGATCTTAAAAGCAAAATATTAATTTATAACTGCCTTTCATGGTCTAAAGGAAGGACCTTGAAGATTGACTGTACTGCCATAGTATCTTGACCTCTTTAATTGTTATGATATACGTTGGGGTCTTTGAAGAAAGCAGATTAGTTCATATATCTCATAATGAGTTAGTATTCCTTATCTTCTTTATAGCTGAGAGGCACAATCTTTGCTTTGAATTAGTTGAGGCAATATAAATTCTAATTTCATTAAGCATTTTACATTTAATGAAATACTTTTTGAGTTAAATTTTAGCGGAAAATATTTTGAAAGAGATTTATAATTTAAAAATTTAGCGCTCATTATGAGTATCATAAAAGGCAGCTCCAACGCTCATCAAACCACCAAGCTCAGCAACAATGCAAGTGGCTACACTGGTTTAGTTTCAACTAACTGGGAGGAAAATTTAAACATGTATGGCCAGCCCCCTGAAAACATCATCAGTTTAATATAAGTATCAAAAATATAACTTATTTTTAAAGCTTGCACGATTTCCAAAGTCTAGCATTGGAAAGATTGCAAGTCCTCAAGAAAATTGAATTCATGTAAACTTAATAAGCAGGAAAGAAGGAAAGATTTATTTAATCTTGGTTAATAATTTAATTATTCAAGGTTTACGATTCAAACGCTATCTAAGCCGATATAAACGAAACTATATTCAAAATGACTTTGCAGCACAGATTCGCAATCAGCGCAGCTATTGGAGTTTCAAAGTATAAATTAAATAGTTTTTATAAAATGAGGATACCAGTTTTATTTTAATTAAGTATGGATATATCCAACCTGGTGATAGAGTAGAATTCAAGAACAATGATAACATCTCACACTTCATTTGCAGGCTTGCATATTGCAGAAACGAGGAGCTTATAGGAGGCGATTGTCGTCAATTTAGGTAGTTGCAAATATAATCAACTCTTATTTCTAAAGACACGACCGACCCTAATGCAAAAGTTCCAGGATTTGTCTGGTTGCCAGCTCTGTCCGGATTTAATATTCGGTGCTACCTTCTGAATACCTGCTTGTACAAATACTTGGCCTCTTTTCGCCTGATTTTCGAAATCTGCGGCGACAGTTTACTTAGACTTAAGGCCACGCTCTCAATCCGCGAAGGCTTGCCCTTGACTGCTTTACTGATTGATTTCGACAGGTCTTCTTATTCACCCAGGATCTTATCGGCTCCCCTCACCAAGCCCACGAGGTCCTACCTGCTATTCTCGATGCGGTGTTCCAGATCAGAGGGCTCTGTTTAGTATTTCCCATTCCGTTTCTAAATCGTGACCTTCCGCTGCTTGAGAGATACTCTTGAAAGATCCATGCCAGCAAAAGTCCCTTCAAAGACAAGCTCTGAGCCACTTTGATGCTTCGGCTATCATTCGTAGCAAGTCGTTCCGCTTGTGGTTGATCATCTTGTTGATCGCATCCAGCTCTTTCTCGAAGACTCCTAGTGCTGAGTGAAGGGGAGGGGCTGAACAGTGTGATTTACTTGCCATCAACTTGAACTATTTCTTCAGATTCTGTCTTATCGGCTTCGCCCTCTGGTGGAGCAACAACGAATCGTCGAAAGCTTAGTTTATAGCCCCGAGCTCTCGCTCGGTTAGCATGTGCTCCTGAATCGACAGAGGCAGGGGTGTTGTTGGGTCTCGTCTGACAGCCTGCTTCATTAAACCTACAAGCTCAGCCTAGACGGCTTGAAGTGGTGCTTGCTGCGCTTTTTCAATCTTTGATTTGAACTGAGGCACCGTGTTTTCAGGAGGAGGCACTGCTTCTTTCCCAGCCAAGAGTATTGGAAGCTCGGGAATTTTATTTAGCCGCTGCCTTTGCTCATGCGTTGGTCCATGAATGATGATCTCGTGCTTGCAGAATGGGTTCGAGTCGTCTAAGTTGAGGGTGGAGTGATAGCGGTTGACCTGCAGCTGCGGCACCACGTCCCAGAGCAAGGCTTGGCTAATCTGATTTAAAGTCAGCGCCTTGGATCTTATCAGCTCTGCCAATCATGCTTATGGAATCAAGGGTCCCACTTGGCGGCTGAGTCGACTATTCGGATTAGCAGACCTTCTGATGCGAAAAATCATGGCGGAGCTGACGGAGTGTGGACTGCTTCAACGGTGGCAGGCAGCAACAGTGTGGTTGGAGCAGCTAAGGTGGTTTGGCGGTTGGCAGCATCTTTTAATTGAAAGTGGTTGTTTAATATTTAAGAAGAGTGGCGGTTAGTAATTAATTTAATCCGGAAGGGGTTGGTGGCTGGTGTTCAGATTAAATTTCGCTACATGGGTGCAGGGTACCTATAACTACTACTACTACTACTACTACTACTACTACTATACCACCCCACAGCGACTCAGCGAAATATTCCTGACCTTTTATTTAGTTTACACCATTTACGCAATTCATTTCGATCGCTTCCTATTAGAAAGTGGTTCCTGACACAAGAGAGCAGACTTTTCCAAGTTAGAATGAGCGAAGTAGATCCCAAAGTCATTCAAGGTATCCTCGAAAGCAAATGCGGAATCAGCTATAAGTCTTGCAATGATTAATTTTGAGGTGAATTTATTAAAATTTAAGCTGATTAAGACGATGACTGGAAAAAATACTCAAACCAGATTGCCTATAGAATGACAAAAGCAGAAGACAGAACTCCCTAATCCTTTGTAAAGGTTCCATTTAAAGAAGCAATTTCACTAGTTGGCAGAAGATAGGTATTTTTATTGAATGGGTATGCCTATGTGCCTATTAAAGGAGCTAACTGGCATCTTGTCTGCTCATTTCAGAGCAAAGATTTCAGCTGAGCTGGTTAAGGCTTTCAAATTTATGGCAGAGTTTATGAAAGGATGAAAGAATCTCAGGGCCTGCTTAATGAGTCTCTCTAATCACAGTATGATCGATTTTAACCTTGAAGAAGTGAAAGGCTCCCACAGATGATAAGATCAGCCTCAGAGATCTCGACTATTACGCTAGGAAGTCATTCCCACCCTGTATGAAGGCTTTAATGACAAGTTTGAGGAATAAGCATCATCTAAAGCATTTTGGAAGACTGCAGTTGGGTCTATTCCTGAAAGGTTGGTCTTAATATGGACGAAGCTTACACTTTCTGGAAGCAAGGGGTTCACTAAGAAGATGGATTAGGATAAATTTGAAAAGGGTTATGGTTACAACATTCGTCACATGTTTGGTAAAGAGGGAAAGAAGAATGATTACAAGCCCTGGAACTGTAATAAAGTCATCTCTCAAACTACGCCAGGTAACGACGAATTTCATGGCTGCCCTTTCAAAACCTTCTCTGAAGAGAACTTGAAACAGCTGCTAGGATCCTTTTGGTTTGAAGAATGAAGAGATGAGACCAATCCTTGATAAGAAGAGAGAAAATCTTTATCAGGTTGCTTGTCTAAGACTTTTCGAGGCCTCTCATCATAATGGAGTGGCAGATAACGTGGGAAATCACCCTAATGCATTCTTTAACAGCAGTCACGCATATCATAAGGAAATAGATAAGAAGCTAAAGAAGAAAGAGATGGCACAATAAATTAATGGATAGGTGGCCGAAGCTAATGAAGGAGAGCAGGAACAGGCAATGTCAAGCAAACCAGGTGATGTAGAAATGAATTGATAGTATTAAATTATTGTTGTTGTGCAGACTAATGTTTAACTTATTAAAATGTTTTTAGCAATCCTAATTAAGTTTTCATTCACCCTGTGTTTAAAGTTCATTCCAAATATGATATTTCAATGGAGTCTCCAACGAAAGCTCCATCCTCAGGGCTGACTACAATTTTGATAAGTTGTCCAGAGTCAGTTAAAGCAAGTTTCTCTCCCTCAGCAGGTAAGATATTTTCAAGTATACTCTGAATGCTAACAAACCCATCTTGAGTTCTATACCTCTCTACTTTGTTTTGCTTATTTTCATTGTTCTGCTTCAGAATATAAAAGTCTCCCTTGTTATTTGAGGTGACAGATTCAATAATCAGAGAACCTGAATCAGTTTACTCTTCTAGCTTGATTTTCTCATCAGCCAAGTTTGAAATAACGAGATGGTTATCAATGGCTGAATAAGTCACAAGCGCCTTTTTGCTGACAGCGAAATCTGTTATCTCACTAAAATTATTTGAGTCTAAAAGTACACTTACTATTTGTGGTTGAGATGGAAATGATTTATGTTGAAGACATTTGGGTAATCACTCACTCTTACCATTTAAATTAAAATTATAAAAATTTAAATTTACCCTTTACAAGGTGTCCACTGAAACAATTCTCTAATTATCCTGAGGGAAAAGGAAGTAAGAGACATTTTGCTGGTGTCCGTACAAAGTAGTTCCTAGATCATCGTTTTCAAGAGGTGATTAAAAAAGCATACTTCATTATATTTTAACTTGATTGTTTCTGTTTGGAAATCAGGTTATCAATGTTAACAAACCTTATCTCCCCGCTCTTGTCTGCAAGTAAAAAGCCCTCAATTTATTTCTGTTGAGCTTAGATTGAAGGAGATGCCTTCAAACAGTTTATCTTCTTCTTGTTTTTGCTATTGAAATTCATTACACCTCATTTAATCTTACTATTCCAAAACTGGCTCCAGTCCAATACTCTTATTCTTCAATCCCTGTCCTTGCTGCTACTTCTCTATGAATTCTTGAAGGTTATAGAGCTTTATGTCTTTCTGTTCTCCTATCAAGAGTAGGTTTCTCCTTTCCATCACATCAAAGAGTACATTGCTCTCCCATTCATAGGAATTGAGGATATGGAACTTAGTTGGCTGATTCATTTGTAGTGCCTGGTTAAATCTGTTTTAGAGCACATAGAGATATCTGTTATAAGACAGCAGCAAGATGTCTTTGTTTGCTTAGAGCTCTCTAAGTACAACCTTTCTCATTTTTATGAGGTGCTTTATATATTAAGTATATTTATTAACTTCCATTACAAACAGAAACTCTTTTATTTTATAATAAACTCTCCCAAACCCAAAATTAAAATTTTAAAATTTTCAAATTTCAAAAAAGAATTCCCCAAACCCCGCTTTCCCAAAAAATTAAAATAAACCCCCCTTTAAAAAAATTTTTATTTTTCCTTATAGTTTAGGGAAATTCCCCCCCCAAGTTCAAAAGGGGCCCTTAAAAAAGGCTCCGCAAAAAATTAAGTTTTTTTGGGCCCTGGAATTGTTAAAGGAATTGAAATACATTGGAGAGCTTGAATACAACTTCGATAATTACTCTTGCAAATCTAGGGCCATCGATAAAAGGACTATCAAGAATTGCAACAACAAATTGAGACTGCTATAAATGATCCACAAGTTTATATCAGTCAAGAGAAAACAAGGAAACTGCTCTTCTAAGAAATAAATGGATTGAAGAATAGTAAGACCGAATAAAAGTTTAAAATGATAATAGGGTGCAAAATAGAAATTGATAGTAGGAAACAGGCAGATGAGGATATGAGAGTCGCGCTTGAGAAATATTAAGAGCTCATTTCTAGAGAGGTAGAGACTAAACGACAAGAGATAAGAAGCAAAAATGTTTGAAGAGAGATAGAGTTGTATGATTAATTTATTAAAAAACAAATTTTTCGACCAATAATAAATAAAATGTATCAGGTAATCCACTTCTTCATTCCTTCAATCTTGGCTCAATTCTAGATCCTCTATGGATCTACTCTTTCTATCATCTTAAGCCAATTGCATTGATTTCTTGCTACTGATTGACACATACTTGTAGCCAGGATGTTTAAGTTTGATGTGTTGATTCAAGGATCCCTCTGAGCCATACTTCTTTTTGCAGCCAATTACATCACATGTGAACTTCCTCACTACTTGCCTAGCAGGCATTCTATGTCTCTTAGATTTCACAGCAGCAGCTGCTAGTGTGTCCATTACTTGACTTTCAGCAGTCAGATGCTGATTTTAAAGTGAAAAACTACTCTAGTAGCACATGAACTAAGGTTGCTAAACAGTAGGAGATTAATTTCCAGTTCTGGGATGATTCTCTATCACAGGATTGAGATTGTTTGAGTTCAGTAGTGATTTGTAAGATTCATGGACAGATTCTCTCAAGAGGCTTTCTTCCTTTTCTGTATCAGTTATCAATTTCTTGAGGTTGTAGTTTTCCATTTCCGTTTCAACTATCTTGTGCTCAATATTAATAATGAAAGGGGATCTTTTCAAAATATTGGTGATCTTCTCACTTAAGAAGGCAAGGTTATTTTTGTAGAAGGATGGGTCTTAGACTTTTTTGGGAAATACAGTCTGTCTTGAAGTGGAGAAAAGTCTCTCAAATTCTGCTTCTATTTGCTGATAGTACATGAACTATCTCTCCAAAAATTGATTATGAACTGAGGAGCTCACGCTAAACTGCTACAAATCCCTCTCACTATCTCTAATAGGAATATTAGTAAGATAATTATATCTGAGGATTAGGAACTCTGTACGACTTCTACAACTTTCAAAGTCTCTTTCAATCTCTAATCTGCAAGCTATCTCTTTAAATAAATGTATAATGTAAACCTCTTTTGAATTTTCAGTTCCTCTTTTTACTATTCTTTTTGAATCACTCTAATTTCTACTTCATCTATTTTGGCTAGTATGCTTGCCTTGAAAGCTTTGAATTCTTCTAGTTCCATATCTGTGGTAATTAACTCCAAATTTTTCAAGAGTTAAATGTCTCTTCTCACCATCAAAGCCTGTGGCCTAATCAACTATTGCGGGTGTTGATTATTACATATACTATTTTTATGAGAATCTAAAACCTAAATTTAAATTAGTAGATGGAGGTAGGGAAGTATTTAAACTTGGAGATGAATGCTAGGAGTTTGATGAATTCTAAGATGAGGAAAGTATGTTATTTGGTGGGCTTGTATTTATAGACTATGCGGTACTAACTTGCTAATGACCTTGGATTCCAACTTTGGTGTTAGCATTCTCTGAAATTGATTGAGACTTGGGCGCTGCTGATTTGATCTCAAACACTTTCTTGAGAGCAGCCAGTGCAACCTGATTAAAGGGCTTACTGATATCTGAAACTTTAAGGTCTTGATTAATTGAGGAGACGGAGCTTTTCGCTCTGTCTAAATCGTCACTCTCATTCCTTGATTGGATATAGGTTATATTTTTATTATTGATTTTTGAATTTCTAAAGTCAAAGCTGAGTTGATAATTTTAAATTATTTTATTTTAGTCGCTTGCCTATTATTAATTAGCAGCTGCTGGAAAGATTTTCTCTGCTGCTAATTACTTTTAATTATTTTAAATCAAAGAAGAAGCAGAAGTCTTATTCTCCTGAGTGCCTAAATTTATATTGGTTAAGTTTGCTTTGAAACCCCTGTCTCCATCTCTTTGTTCTTCTTCCTCAATTCTCATTCTTTCTTGTTTCTGATAGTAATCAGAGGAGGCTTTTTACAAAGAGAGAAACTGATCTCTATCTTCCGCTCTTTGGTGCAAAGCTTGCTAAAATCTCTGAATGTGGGGGTTTGTGAGTAAGGAGAGATTAAAGTTTTGGGTTTATGATGATGATGATGTACTTTGTAATTTGAGTGCTTGGTTTTCGAGAGAGTTGAAAGGCTTTGTAGTGCTCGTTAAAAAAAGAAAAATTTAAGAAAAAATTCAATTTTATATATTGAGGCTGAAGAAAGCTTTGCCTGGAATTTGCTGAGAAATTTGTCAACCTCTTCCGATATTTTGCGTTGATGGGAACTACTCTGACTTACACTTCTTTTGTCTGCACTGGTTTCTAACTGCAGCAAAGTTGAGATTCCATTAGTTTCGAACCCTTTAGGTCTTCTCTTTCTGATAAAAGGTTTCTACCCATTTATATCATCACTCTATCCGGGCTTTTGTATGATCTAATTTTTCAAGGCCGCCATTAATTGCGTTCTTTGTATTGCTAAAATATAATAAATGATGATGATCATTATGGCCATATTTCTTTTCTCTAATGAATAATCTTGGCTTGATCATGAATTTTGGCTTGAAGTTGGAGATAGTCGTAGGACTTGACTAGCATATTCACTCCTCTACTAGGCATGGGTGAAATTATCTTCTGTCCAAAAGTCGAAAAATCCAAATTTTGATCTCTCATTTTTTCTGGATCAAAAAAATAGCTGAAATGAGAATATTAGGAATATGCTTTATTGATATGAAGGATGGGTTTGCGGAGAGGGGTTGAAGTTAGTATTAAAATTAAACTTGATTAAGATTTTAATTTTTTAAACTTCGCCCATCTCTCATTTTCTCGCTCGAAATATCTATAAAGTAAATAAAGTAAAAAATAATATGGATATCGGTATGGCCTTGTCTGAAAGCAGAAACTGATTGAGATTTAAAACCAATTTGATGGTTCCCTTGTCGTTCTGAAGAAGGAGTCTAAAACGCTTGAGAAAATAAATAATCACATTTAATAGATATCTTAAAAGCTACAAATATATTTTAAGTTGTTCTAAACTTTTATAATCAAACTATTTATCTCTTTTATTTTGAACTTTTTAAAAAAATTTATATAAAAAGTAATTTTATGATTTTAAATTAGGTGAGAAGAGTTCATAATGTTATCGGTTTGCATTATTGATAAAATTTTAAATTATTATAGATTGGGATTTTTTTTTTTTTAAAAAAAAAAAAGTTTTTTCTAAAATTTAATAAAAAAAAAAAAATTTGGGTAAAATAAATTTAAAATTATTTTTTTATAACCTTAAAACTTTTTTATATGTTTTTGGAGTAGAAGTTAGATAGATGCTTAGTCTTAGAAACTCGTGTATGTCTTTAACTTAGAGTAAATAAATTTAATTTTATTATCCTAAATATAAGTATAAGTCATTATTGTAAAAAAATTAATTTACAATAGCAATATAGGATGAATACGAATGGAGAATCGGAAGTAAGAGATACTTGAGATAAATTAACCAGTAGACTTTGATTTGAGTCCTGATGTCCAGATGGTTAACGCCTAGATGAGTCGTTTTTTGGACCAAAGTTCGAAACCCACAGGTAAAAATTTTTTTAATTTTTTTTTCGACCAATATATTTAATAGCAACAGCAAAAATAAAGAACAACAACAATAACCGCAAAAATATTTTAAAGAGAATTTAAAATGATGTGAAGAGAGGAAGATAAAAAATTAAATTAGCGGAAAATAGTTTAAAAAGAAGAAAAGTTTGAAAAAAAAATTAGAGATGTTTCAAAAAGTGAAATTAAAAGCTGATATAGTTAATCTCAAAAGAACGCAATTAAAGATCAAGCAGTTATAAATCTAGAGATGTCTTTTTTAATTTAACCATCAGATCTTTTATAATCTTTTTTAAAAATCTTCAATCCATTCATATTCTCCTAAAAATTTTTTTAAAATATATAATAATTTTCCTATCCATTAAATCTTTAGCAAATAATTTGGCTTCACCCTTTTAAAAAAAAAATAAATTAAGTTTTAGGGGGGTTTTAAAATTTAACTCTAAAAAATAAAATTTAAAATTACTCTACTACTTTCGAATTATATATTTATTGCACACTCTTAATCTTGTCAGGATTTAAGGTGATCAACCAGCCACCAACAAACTTATTTATTTATTTCTTCACTTATTTCTCCTCCTCTTAACGTTAATTTGTCTGTCGTATGTGAGACGAGATTATAATAAATTCTCTTAATGAATAAAACAATCAAAGTTCAGAAAATTGGAGCATCATTATTTATTATCAACAGATCTAAAATGCTCGAGGTTCTTCTTAGACTCATCCAGATTTCTTTGAATGCTTTCGATAAGATACCGTGATTCGTCCTTCAAGTCTCTTCTCTGATCTGCCTGGGGAGAGAAGGCACTGTTGCTACTGTGCTTGTGCTGAGCGAATCCATCTGTATTTAATGCAAGAATTTTAATTTATAAACTAAAAAGTAATTAAATTTGGCCATATTAAACATCACCCTCTATTATTGAGTACTAGTTCCTTGAAGAGAGCCTTTTTCAGAAAATGTAAACTCCTTAAGTGGGTTTACGAGTGGTTCCTCTTGGTAAAGTGATTGAACTTCTCTATGATTATTTAGCTGCTGAGGGCTTGCAAACTCTCCCTTCTCTCTTAACTCGTAGTGATGCGCATTATGAGATGGTCTGTAATGAGTGGGATCGACTGAGGGTCTCTGAGATATAGTTTCTAGCTTAGTAGTCAAAGTGTTGTAGTTACTCTGAATAGAGTCAATTTTATGATCTATGTTATTTTAGAAGTTCTCAAACTTGCTGTTCAAGTTTTCGATAGTCTAAAACAACCTTTTAATTATGAATTAATAACTTACATTTTTGAGTTGGAGAATGATGTCTAAAGAGGAGGGATTGAAGGAAGCAGTTTGATTTGACACTTATTAAATTTCAGACCTCTTCACTTCCTTCTTTACCTCTGGAGCTATTTCTTGAGTTTGCAGGGAAGGTGTGTTTCTCACTCTGAGAGGTTTGTACTCACTAACTATCTCCTATTCAATTAAAATCTATTTCTAAGCACATTTGAATATGACCCTACTGTTGAGGTTGAGCGATTGCTGTATGTTGGCTTTGACGAGGTTGCATATATCTGCTCTGGACATGGGAGTACCTTAAACTACTGTTTAAACTAATCTTGCTAGCACTATTGGAAAGTCTCTGTGCACTTTTCTCTCTAGCTTCCTAGAGCAGTGGCCTTCTGCCTTCTCTCAAGCTCTGCGTATTATCTTAAAGATCCTTATTCAAAGGTTAAACTCTTGTGACCTTGTTCACTGTATCCCTTTGATAAGCAAAGCTTTTAGTGTTCTGAGTTTGATCAATGCTTCCACTTTTGGTGTGATTAACTAGAGAATATGCACTGTTCTCAGCCTCTCTGGTAGTCTGAGACCTCTTTCTGCTCAGAGAGCGCTTTATCTTCAAATCTCTCGATGCTTTCTTAACTAGGTTTACTACGTCGCAGCAGAGCAGGATCTTTTACTCTGCGAAGCCGTACTTAAAGAACTGCTCAATGGTTATTTGAGGCTTGTAGCCAAAGATTTTCACCTAAAAAATCAATAAGACTCTCAATAATAGTATTTGGATAATTTCAAAATTTAAAGTCAACACGACACGACGATAAAATGGAGATCTGACTTACCAATAACTTGAAAATTTTCTTCATAAACTTGAAATCGTTCAAATATACAGTGTCTGGATCAACTCCTTGGTTGAATAAAAAGTTCTTAACTGAACCAGAAGCAACGAACAGAGCATAGTTTATGATCTTCATTGCTTATAAAATTGCAGATTAAAAATATAAAATACATAATTTATAAGTTGGATGCCCATCAATAGAACTAAATAAGAATAAGGAGATGCAATATATCTTACTCTTGATCCTTATACTCTTGAGGATATCTTATCGTCTGCAATAAGAACTTTAACTTATCGGAGGTTTTCTTGACATCGCCTCCTTTAGCAATCAATGATTTCATCTCGGAGCTAGATCTACTGTGACCTCCTACCTTAGGAGCTCTCACTTGAGTAAATGGAGTGGTGCAGTCACTAAACTTGTACTATAGAAGATCCTTTATCATTTTCTTAACAGTTATGATTTAAATTATTACTTCAATTTGAAATTAGACAAGCTAAAAGAGAACCCCTAAGGTTAAATTAGCAGAGTAGGAAGAATATGCTGACGAAATTTGTGATCATTAAATCTCTATAAGAGGAGTCTTTGACTTAAGTCTTCATATGAATTGCATTTGAGTATACACTAATTAAACAGTCGTGTTTGCTAATCAAAACTATGTCTCTTCTTATTGGAATGCTCTCAACGAGAAAGCATGAAGTTAATTTGCTTGTTTTTGTCCATGAGTCTCTTTAAAGCGCTTTTGTCTTGCTTTTCACGCAAATAGAAGAATGAGCTGGGGTTCAGTACGTCCTTAGGATCGAATATTTGCTTGAGTCCGTTGTGTACCTTCATGTTATAGTTTCCGATAATGCGTTTATCCAAGTATGGACTGATCATGGTGAGCACTTTCCTGCTCGCTTTGAGAGTACCGCCTATCTTTATAGCTTCGGAGGTGATCTTATCTAGTAGAATTTTTTAATCTTCGTTTTGAGAATCAAAGCAAAGCTTGATATTGATGTACTTCTTTAGGAAATGGATTTGGAAAGGGAAAGCAGTGAACATCTCCTTGTACTCATCTAGGTAAAGAATGCCGTTTCCCAAAGAAACTGTCAGTACAATTTCCTAGTCCACTCCTTTATTCTACACTGAGGTGAAAGCAAACTTCTGTACAAAGCTCTCATTGAGCTCTGCGGGTTAAGTACTCTGCTTTTACAAGGATTTGATGCTCTTAGTCATGAAGGACTGTACATCCTTGATGTCTGCTTGAGAGTTAAGATTGAAATCGAAAGAGGAGAGTGTGAAAGAGTTTGGCTCAGTGGAGTTAAGATTTGAGATTATGAGGGCATCAACTGTTGACTGCTGTTTTTCATCCTTGGATTCAACGTAATCCTTGAAATTTCTTGCAATTTTTGTAATATCTGCATGGATGAAAACTTCATCTCGTAGGAGTGACCCTTGTGATTATGCTTTTACTTGAAGCAATTTACCACTACCTCGAAAAGCAATCCAATGGTGTAGTTAGAGCCTGAGAATAAGTCTGTCATGTTGAATCCGAAAGATTGAGTATCTCTCACCTTATAGCCTCCTGTCTGAATCATTCTTCCTTCTCCAGAAACCATACCAACTCTCTCCAAAGCTTGGTCTTTGAAATGACCATACTTCAAAGACTGCAAGCAGATTCTATTCTCTTGCACAGCTTGATCCAGTTGGATATTCTAAGGATCCTCATTATAAAGTGAGACAATAAGATATCCTCGTTTATTTTGATTAAGCGTAGGTGCTATATAGGGAACGTAGAAGTCGAAGGGCTTGAGAAGTTGATTGAGCTTGATTAGTGTGATTCCTGGCTCTGTCTTGCACTTTGAGTCGGGAATATTGACTCTCTTGATCTAGTCAAAGACAGAGTAGTCTAGTAAGATGTTGATGCCTTTGTAAGGCTGATATGCATGATCGTTATGAGAACGAAGTGACTTTTATGAACATTGAATAAATTGTATACTTATAAGATAATCTTTAAATTATAAATTGCAAAGCTTGACGACATGTTCAAGTTGGTTTTCACTGACTATCTATACGCTCATCCTGCTTCTCCACTTGCTTGATTATAATGAGGGAAGACAAGTCTCAACTTGTTTTCAAACTGCTCGTCTCTCGTCAAATGGAAGTACACTTTGTTCAATAGAACCAAGAATCCCACCCCAAAGGGAGAGTACTTTAGAAGTTGTTTCTTAGATATGTTCATTTTTTAATAAGCTTTGAGTTAGAATGTATAAAAGGAGATTCCTGTTCAGAAAGGTCAAAATTGTTTGAGTAGAATTAATTGAAGCCTTAAGTTAAATAATTTTTTGCACTTTTAAAAATTTTTTTAGGCCCAAATTAATTATTGCGCCCATTTAATAAAACTTTAAAAAAAATTAAGAAAAATTTTCTGATAATAAGGTGTGGAACTTTTGAAATAGTAATAATCTTGATTTAATGTTGTCTAAGGTATTAGCCAACCGTTCATTTGCCACAGGCTTCTCAAATGCTTAACTTGTGGAGAAGGACCTCACCTACCTGCCACAACTACAAACCCCTTCCAGTAGTTTTGACCAAGGGTCAAGGCATTCATGTGTGGGATGTTGAAGGCAAGAGATATCTAGACTTCCTATGTGGCTACTCCTCAAACAACCAAGGTCACTGTCACCCCAAGATCATCAAGGAATCATCTATAGAAGTGTGAAAAATTTATTATTAGAATTAGTGGAGCAAGCTTAGAAGATTACCCTAACCTCAAGGGGATTTTACAACGACCAGGCAGGTCTCACTGCAGAGTATCTTACTAAATTGCTAGGGTATGATAAGATGCTACCCATGAACACTGGAGTGGAAGCTTGCGAAACTGCAGTTAAGATTGCAAGGAGATGGGGATACGTTAAAGGGGGGTGAAGAAGGGTATTCCTGATAACAAGGCTTAGGTGGTAATGGCTAAAGGTAATTTCTGGGGCAGATCAATCACCGCCTCTGGAGCTTGTGATGACCCCTCTCGCTATACTCACTTCGGGCCCTTTCACCCCAGGTTTCCCCTTAGTTCCCTATAACGATGTTCAGGCTGTGAAGGACTTGTTTGATAGAGAAGGAAAAAATATTGCAGCCATCATGTTCGAGCCCATCCAAGGTGAGGGTGGAGTTATTGTTCCCGACAAGAACTACCTCAAGAACGTGAAGGATCTCTGCAAGCAACACAACGTTCTCATGATTCTCGATGAAGTGCAGACTGGATTTGGAAGAACAGGAAAAATTTTTCCTTTTTGTTTCTTCAATATGCATTGATGGCTCATGACTGGGAAGGAGTGAAACCAGATATCTTGGCAGTCGGAAAAGCACTCTCTGGAGGCACTATGCCAGTGAGTGGAGCTTTCTGTGACGATCACATTATGATGAACATTAAACCTGGCGACCACGGAAGCACCTACGGAGGCAACCCCTTGGGCATGGCAGTAGCTAGAGTGGCCATTCAAACCCTCATCGAAGAGAGAATGGTTGAAAACGCCATGAAGATGGGAGATATATTCGCAGACCAGCTTTCTCAGATAAAGTCTCCCCTCATGAAGGAGACTAGAGGAAGGGGATTGTTTAGGGCAATTGAGATAGTTCATGATGCTAAGGTTAAGGGTGACGACCTAGCTTATATTCTTATGAAACTTGGCCTTCTCTCTAAGGCTTCCCACGACTACTCACTCAGACTAGCTCCCGCTTTGGTCATAAAGGAGAGTGAAATTATAGATGCGACTAACATCATCAAGGATGGATTCAAGCAACTTGAGAGACTTAACGCAGAGAGATCCAAATGAATAGCAAGAACTAGTCTAACTCTCAGCTAAATCAATTATAAGCTTGATGATATTTTCATAGCTTAAAGAAGACCATATCTTCAAAGCAGAGATCTGACCAACTCTATTAGCCGCTATACTTAATAAGAAAGCTCATGCCTATATTAAACTCTTATTCCGAAATCTTAACATATCTTAGTTATAACTATTTTAAAATCACAATCTTCTGCCTCGTCATCACATCTCTCATTCACAGACTCTTAGATCTTACTTTATATTTACAGATGTTTTAAAAATACAAATGCTTTGGGCTATAAATTACTATTTCCTCTCTTAAAAAGTGATTTTTTAGAGATCTCCCTTCGATTTTATGGAAGGCACTCTACTTCAATTGTCTAAAGCAACATCTAAGAATTCATTCCAGTCAGCTGGCTTGTGACGCTGCAACTACATGGATAGAAGGCGAATCTGTTAGACTACCTTTTGTAGTCCTTCTCTATTCATTCCGTTTTCTTTAAGCTGCTCTTCACAAATCCTATTAGATTCCTCACCCTCCATTTCGAGAACTGCTTTCTCCACTATGTTGTAAAAGTCGTAAGTGTTCTTAGAGTTAGTTCTGAAATTAGAGTAGTCCTTCTTTAGCACCTGGTACATATTGTAGGCTTAGTTAGGATTTGAGGCTCCTATGCTCTTCCTACCAGTTGTAAACACTTTACCTATCAAATTAAACTTACTAATCTGTAGCTTGATTTATCTTCCTTCGCTTCTTCAGACTTGTCTGGCACTGGTTCTGGTTCAAACATGGGTGGGAAGAAGTTCTTACAAATGCCCTTATCGTCCTCATCTAGATTCTTAAGAATCAGTAACGCAGGAATCGTCACGAAGATGACTGTGTCTCTGTCTTCTATTTACTCCTGGAAACTTCTGTATTTCTCCGCAGTTCCTTCAATCAAGACAAAGAAGCACACTACTCAAATTTTAAATCATAGAGGTAAAGTGGAGCAGCTAGGAGCATTTCTGCGCATTCACGAAATAGGTTTTACCTTTCTCCCAAGACTGCTCAAATTCAACCAACCCTGCAACAAGCTCTGCGTTATTCTTCAACTAGGGATCTACACCCTCGATGTTGTCTTCATATTTACGTAGCAGTTGACGAATTCCCATGAATGACTTTCTTATTGCCTCTGCAAGTTTCCTCACTGCTTTACTTTAGCTGGATGAAACTCTGCGACAGATGCCCTCAGCTTAGAAAAGGATTTCAGACTGCAAGTCATCTCTTCCCTTCCCCTCTGGGTTAGCAACTGCGTTTATCTTGTTCAAGATTTCAATCAACTTCCCTCTATTCATTTAAAATGTGTGTTGCAATTATTCTTCTGGTAGTCTGGGCAGTCAACCATGATCTTACCCTTGGCGCGTTCTCTAACCTCTGCACTGGTGATTTCTTTCTCCAGCTCTATGGCTTCAGTAATGAAGCGTCTTGCGTCTGATTCTATGAGCATCAACTCTATTACATATAGTTGCTCGTAGGTAGCCCAATTCACATCGAACTCCTCCAAGTGCTAAAATATATCATTATATATGTAATGTATGCTCTCTCATCTCGTTAATTATCTCTGCGATGCTTTGGTAAGATGTCTCCTCACAGACTCTACAAATTCAAGTTTACAATTAGTGTTTAAGCAAAGAGAGGGAAAGCTATAATTTCAAATAGCAAAATATGGTAATTTAATTTTTAGATAGATATTAAATTAGATTATAGCTGTAAGCAAATCCCTCTAATTTATACTCTAAAACATCCATCTGAGTTTAGGAAGATAAGATAATCGAATTAAGAAATAAGCCAGACTATAATTGAATATACTAATTAAGTAGCCTTGATTACTACCACTCTTTCAAATCACTGCTTATCCTAATCTGAGTCGTCATCTTCCTCTGCAGCTGATCTTTTCTTTTGAATAGGCTTGATTTTCATGTGTACTACGTACCTCACTCTGATTTGATTGGGATCATACACTAGGTATTCGCTTTGAGTTGCCAAATAGATAATTTATGCGATTTTCTTTTCACACACTATAATTAAAAATAGTTAAGCTATTGAGTCATCTGCCAGTCGGAATCTATCTTTCTGTACTGCAGCACATTTGGTTCAATCTTATCTATAATTTATACTGATCTACTACTCTCATAAATATATATTGATCATATTATTGTTCTATAGTTGGGGGTAAGATGAATATCCTGAAGAATATATTAAATTAATTAAGAAATTTATCTATAAAAAAGAAAGAGAATATTTTAACTCGACACAAAAAACAAGCAGAACTAAAATAGTCTATCTCTCTCTCTAATTCTACTTAAACATAAAAAACTATAACTTTTAAACCAAGTTTATAAAACAGATCCAAAGATCTTCAACAATATTCTCTTTCTGCTAAAAATATAATGAACAATACAAATACAACCAATCAACCAAGTTCAAATTCTTAAACTTAAATGAATAGTCTGGTTTAATTTATAATGGCATGAACTTTGTTTAAGTGTTAAGATAAATTTCGTCCAACCAGACAGCAGCTACAGCATATAATGGAAGTAGATTAGGTTCAAGCAACAGACCAAGTTTAGGTGCTCTCGATAGTAGACAAGGCCAAATATCAAGAATTTATAGCATTTATTAATTTGTATAGGCCAAGTCCAAGGAAGACCTTCTGGTGTAACCATTCCCTCGAATTCAGTGCTACAGAGAGCAGCTAACTCTAATTTACAAAGTCAAGGCACTTTGGCTTCAAATTTAAACATAGCACCAAACTCCTCACAATAGAATTCTTCATCCCAAAACACTCAGATAATAATATTATGGTTCTTCAATTTTTTGAGTGAAGATGAGGGGAAATACAAACCCATTGCTTGCTTCTGCGTATAACTCATAGAATTAGTCCTTACTCAACAGATAGTAGACTTAATTTTGTACTTATTTAAATAAAGGATTAATCTTCCTCAAGCAATCAATAGCGAGTAAGTGACGCAGGATCCTCAAACGCTGTTAATTCAAATTAGAATAGAGGGTAAGCTAATCGAGATACAAGCAATCCATTTGTGCTTAGTTCTTCAACAACTGCTGCCACTAACTCCACCAATTCAAGCACCTAAGGGGCGCAGAGAAACTCTCTTCCTTCCCATATAGTTTTAAACGTAGAATCATTAAGATATTTTCCTAACAGTAATTTGATCCGAGTAAGTAGCTCTGGTCAATAATCTGCAATCAGCAGTACTTCGCTTATAAATCCCACAGCTGCATAGCCAGAGGAATCCAAGTCTTCTAATTAAAGAAACTTAAGGAACCAAAGTCAAAGGGAATAGCCTACAAGCAGCACTTCTGTTGTAAGTTAAGCTGCTTAAAATAGAACTGGTGAAAATCAATCATCATCTGCAAACATTAATGCGTAGCAAACAAGTAACAGTCGCAGAATTAGTAATGCTAGACCCATCCAACTATCTTAGTCTTAGGTTAATAGAGCATCTGTGAATGGAAGTGGCACTTAACTTCTAAGATAGACAACTAATGTTACTACTAATAGTAGAGCTGCTGCTAGAGAGGAAGCCAAAAACAGGCCAAGCAGTAGTAGTAGTGCCTCTCAATCAAGCGCTAATAGCAGTAGTAGCAGTTCAAGAGCAAGCCAAAGTTAGTCGAGCATTAACTCAAGCACAAGTGGAAATTCAAGAACTAACAGAAAAAGGAAATCTGAAGAAGGGAAGACAGCAGTTTCAAATTCTGAAAGTGAAGACAGTAATAACGGAGCATCTATTGGTGAACTAAGAGTTGATTTGGAAAGACATTAATACGAAAGAGTGCAAAATGAAGAGGAATAGAAAGCCAGCAGAAGAGCTAATGGATAGGCTAATCGAAGAGAAGAAAGATAGAGAGAACTTACTTAATAACAGATACGAGAGCAACAAATCAGAAGAAGACTTTATGAACTATAAAGTCTGTATGGGATAAGTACAGAGGAAATGATAGATTTAGCAGCTGGTGCAGCTGAAGCAAGGGAATCTAACAGGAGTGCAAGAAGAAGGAGAAGAAGATAATCAAATCCAGAAAACTAAAATGCTAATAACGCAGAAGATTCTTAATCAAATAGAAGCCACACATCCTCATAGATGCTTTTTGGGAATCACATCAATAACGATACATTAAGAGACACGTTCTACTTAATAGAGAGATAGAGAGAAACAGCTCATGTTCTTGACCAAGCGAATGAAAATAATTCAGTCTCTTCTTCAGGAGAAACGGCAAGATTCAGAGCAGCATATGATCCTCTCTATGCTGGAAGTCTCTATGACTTCCCAAGATCTATGATAGATCGAGAGCAACATTATTTTGACAGTGATGATATAAGAGACGAAGATGGAGAGCAGTTAGATGAAGAGATGTTATACTATGATAGAGATGATTTTACAAGACACAGTATGGGTCAAAGATTAGGAGGAGGCTCTTCTTTCCCGAGATTGGGTAGTGAAAGACTCGGATCTAACCCTTTCGATTACAGATTAAGTGGTGTGGAGAGATTCATCAACTACGCACCATATATTTTATCGTATTGATTAATTAGAATGTTGATATGATCAAGAAGATGAGGAAGCTGAAGAGGCGGAAAGGCAAGAATTGGAATATGAAGATGACGAGGGTTATGAAGACAGATAGGACTCAGACAGCAGTGATGCGTTTCCGAGAGAGTTGGGCAATCAATTTTTCTCAGAAAGAGCGAGATCCATACTTCGGGCTAGATTGGCTGGAACGAGTAGCACATCTTCTAACTCCAACTTTGCAATGAGGAGAAGGAGGAGTGCTGGAAGTGCTGGAGATGCAGAAGGCGATGATGAAGCAGATGAGGCTTAGGGAAGTATTGGTACTGGAGGAAGGAGAGGAAATTTAATGCAGAGATCCTACGGGTATATCAGCGAGGCAAGGCAAGAGGATGAAGATGAGGAGCAAGATGGAGAACCTGAAGAGATGGATGATGAGGAGAGTGATGACGGAATTTAAGAAGATTCGAATGATGAATACAAAAGCAGTGGTGAGGAAACAGAGTTAGAGAAATATTTAAGAGACGTCCAAGCACAAAACTAAAGAGCAAGGACTGCCCCCATAAATGCTTAATAGCATATTGAGTAGTTCAAAATGACACCAGGCTTCACTAAATTGGAGCAAGCCGCAGTATGTGCTGTGCAATTGGTTTAACGTAACGATCTTAAATTTGACTTAGACAGCTATGAAGGATAGAATTCATGCAAGAAGTTTTTGCACCACATTGAGTAATTGTGTGAAAGTGTGGAAGTGAAAGTTTAGAACAGATCTTATAGAAAGAAGTTTAGTAACGCCTATAAAGTGCTCTACAAAGAGGGCAAGCTATGCTACCTAACTGAGATCCTCGACTCTGCATAAGAAGCTTAATTTAAACTCAAAGTTTATTATGTATGATATTTACTTTTCCTTATCTGTGGGTTAATGGCGAGAAGTACGTCTTCTCAAAAGAAGTTATCGATGCTGGGAGAAATCTGTTCAATAATTTCTGCAAGATACTATACCATGTCAAAGATTGCTATCAGAGGTAAGATATTTAAAAAAGCTTAAACTGATTCCTCTCTTCTCTTTGCTTAAATAAAATCCTTGAGTTATCTTCCTATGTTTCCTAAAATTTAATATCTATCTAACCGAATTAAAGATATGGCTAAGCAAATAAAAGCTAAACCTTAAAAGCAAAAGGTCAAGTAGAAGTCCAATAAGAAAACTGCTTAGGTATCTAAGTCTTCTATAAAAGCAAACTCAATGAGAGCATCCACCAGAGCATAGTCTAAGTAGGCTGCGTCAAAGTAACCTACAAAAGTAATTGCAAAGAAAGTTATAAAGAAAGATTCGCAAGTGAAAAAGCAGTCGGCTGTTAAGTAGACTAAATAACAAAATTTTTTTTTAATTACTATCATTTTAGAACAGAAATGCAAAGACTGATCAGAAGCTAAAAAAAGCGCCACAGTCGAAACCCATCAGAATAACTCAAATTCAAAAGCCAATACTAAAGATATAGGCAAAGCCTGTCCGAAATATGAAGTAGGCTAAAGCATAAGTCAAAGCTCCCAAGCAGAAACCAAAGATTGCAAGCGATTAAAAGTAAGATAGGAAGCCCAAAGCACCACCTCGAGCAGCAAAAGTTTTAAAGAAGAATGTCAAACCTCCTAAAGTGAAAAAGGAAGCAAAGCCCAAGAAAGAGAAGAAGATTGATCTAGAAAAAGAAGCCAAGAAATAGCAGAGAGAGCAAGAAAAAGAACTGAAGAGAGTAGAAAGAGAAAAAAAGTAGGCTGCAAAGTTAGAGGCTGTCAAAAGATTCGAGATAAATTTTTTTTATTAAAAACTCTTAATATTTAAAATTGTTTGGAAAATATCTAATAAATTGAATAACAATTTTTAATTGCAAAATTTTAAAAATAAAATTATTAAAAATTTGAAATAAATGTTGCATATTTTGCAACAACAGGGAACTTATCTAATGCATCAAGTACAATTTAAATTTGTGATTTTGAGATATAAATTCTAGTGATAGATGAATGAATGACTTCGAGAGTTTCAAACGATTACTTAGAGCATATGATACTGTGAGTAATCCATATTAGGCATATTCTCGCGAGTGCTAAGTGAATTTCAATATATCCTAATATATGTAGAACAGGGAACTTTAGCCTAATAAGTGAAATCATAAAGAGGTGTGAGCCAGATGCTTGGAGCCATGGCTTCAATAAAATGCATTAGTCAGCTATTTTATAGGGAGATGAATCATTATTTGGGTTCCCTATTTTTATTAAATTACGATTAATACCAAGGCTAAGCTTTAGAAAAAGGCTAGAATAATTTATATATTGTATTTCGATGTTGATCAAAAGGATTTAGTTCATTATGCAGCAGTGAATTAGTCTCCAGATGTACTTGAGGTACTCATCTCTCGAAAATGTGATATCAATGGTTGTAAGCTAACTATTTAGGCTTTATTTGTTAATTTATAGAGGATATAAATGGTTTTACTCCTTTGATGATGGCTAGTATATAAGGGAGAATCCAAAATGTCAAGCTCTTGAGGATAATCCTGAAATTATAAATTAGTCTTTGGACCCTGAAGATGAAGACTATAAGCTCTCAAAGCAATATGATTATGATGCAAATACTTAGGACAAAAAGAAGAGGACTGCTTTGACTAAGGATTTTATAAGTTGTGAAAGTACTAGTTGAAGAGGGTTAGGCTTCATTAGATATGAAAAATGCAGGCTAATATACTGCATTGGCAGTTGCTTGTGAAGCAGGTCATCTTGAAATTGTGAAATATCTCATAGAAAAAGGAGCAAACGTGCATGGATCTCAAGGCAAAGAACCAATATACTATTGAATATCTTAACTTGACAACTAATTATAATATACATTTTTTATAGTAAAAGGTAAAATAACCAAGCTAAAATAATATGATATACCTTTTAACATTTAACATAAGATTTTATTTTGTACAGAAATATCAAACTAAAAATTAAGTACATCAAGGTCTCTGATTTTTCTGAACAATCTTCTAAAATTAATGGATAATTTTAATCCTTTAAACAGTTTAAATTTAATTTATTTTAAAAAAACTCTCATTCCTCTCTTCTTGCCCCTTAATTAAAAAATTAAAAAATTTTTAAAAACAGTCAGATAACCTATTCTTCATTACGCTGCGTAGCTATATTAATTTAATACTTTAAGAAAGTGAACGAATGGAAGATGCAACCAATCTTACTGGCTATGTTAAAAGGGCACTTTGGTATCGTGGACTATTTACTAAGTCTTCCTCAGACAAATGCATCCTTCTAGGACGATTAAGGTAGGACTCTGGTAACCTAGCTAGTGATGAATTTAAACGAGGACACCTACTCTAATTTGAAGTTCCTAATGCGCAAGGGTGGCAAAGATGGAGTTTCTTACATTGACGCTTCTCTTCCTGATAATTAGGGCCTGACTCCTCTCCATCACTTAGCTATGAATGATCTCCATAGTCAGACATTAGAGTGGCTCAAGAACAAGGATAAAGAATAGAAGAGCAAGCCCAGATATGTCATGCGCAAGGGAAAGAAGGTTCAAATTCACGACTATAGTAACAGGCTTTATTTAATGCGCTATTTTATTAAAAAATGGCATCGCCGTAACAGAGGACTTGCTGACATTATATACATCTTTTTTATATAATGACGCTGTTCCAGGTTTCAACGGATTGAAATTTTTATATTGTAATGAAAGCTGAGAATGTCAAGAATTTCTTAAGAGGAGTGCTAATTGAACTATATTATAAAGCTATAAAAATTAGAGATCGTGAAGAAGTAGGGCCTGATAGAAGAAGCTCTTTTATAGTTTCAAACGGAAAATTCTAAGGTAGATTAAACAATGCTTATAGAATTAATGAGAATATTATAAGCCTAAAGTGTAATAACTCTTCAAAAATGGAACAAAAAGCATAAGTTGAGCATAAAGGAAAGAGGCTTCAATAGACAAGACTAAAAGAATCTTAGTGCTATTGGATATGCTGCCAAACTTGGGATGAGTCACTTAATGATTAAGATATATATATTTCAGACAGTAAGGATTTAAGACCCAACTAGCTTTTGCTCATTACATAAGTCATATCAAAGACAAGGAATTCATAACGCAACTTATGAAAACTATATCGATACAAGATCTAAATATCTAAGATAAAAACGGAAACACTTTCCTTCATTACGCAGCTCATTTCAGAAACGAGCCTCTGATTGAAGCTTACAACCTGCAAAATAAATCAATAGGCTGGAGTAGTGCTAATAAATACAAGTTCACTCCTCTGCATTTTAGTTTACACTCTTTCAATGATAAGGAGGATCACACACCACAAATTGAGCGTATTCTAATTAGCAGATCAAGCGTTAACTTAATCGACTCAGATGGTAGAACTCCTCTGTTTATGTTGTTCTTTAAGCTTATAGGAAGATAATTCTATCACATGTTTAATTCAATCTTAGAGACAATTAAGGATTTACTGCTCTACACTATGCATGCATGAGGGGATGCACTATCTCAGCTCTCACTCTAATTAATGCGGGAGCAGATAGATCAACATTTATAATGGAAATAATGCACTTTGTTAAAGTCTGCTGCATAATTACTATAAAATGGTTCTGAGGTTAATAAAACTGTCAATGAATAATTTGTTACATCAATTAATTTTGTTTAGAATTAGCAAAGCTGCTGCAGTATGACAAGAACTAAAGTTAATATCGACCCTACTTAAAGATACAGAATCAATTAAGTGAAATCATTGTGACGCAAAAATATTTGGACTAGCTCTAGGAGAAAGTAGAGAAAAATAGCTATAAAAGCTACGAGGATTTCGCTAATAAGAGACTTGTTATCAAAAGTAGACATCCTTTCCATTTCACAGTAAAGAATAATCAGAACGGACTTAGCTAAAAAAGTTTAATTCCAGATTATTATATAGCTATCTGCTCTAATCGAAACAGGCATAGCCTTTTGAGCTTCTAAAAGCCTGCCTTGCTAACTAGAAGCATTAGTAGTTCAAAGATTTGCTCTTCAACAGCATTCAACTTAAAGATGTGACTGGGAAAACTGATGATAAGGGAAGAAATATATTAATGCTCTTTTATCAGGATGTTAAAATATAAATAGTTAATGTAAGTGTATTTATATCTTCTTGAAGTATGGTGAAAATAACCTGACTGATGACAGCAAAGAAATGATAAAACATCTAATGGGCCATATAAACATTAATCATCAGGCCAAAGGTCCTAAATCTAAGAATATCTTACATTACTGCAGAGGTTCATAATAAAAGTTTGAGACTGTTAAGGAATAAATAGCTCTGAAAGATCCCAAAATTGTGAGTTTTCTACTTTTTTAATATAAGAACTTTATAATTGTATTCATTCATGAATATTTTTACTAAATTTAGTAGGTTTTATTAACTTGCTGGTAGAGATACTAAATATTTTGCAACTCCAATCACCTACTTTTTCGTTAAAGATTTTATTTTTAAATCATTTGTAATTTAAAAAGCGATGGGATCAGGTGGTCCTGTTTTCTAAGAAAGCTGGCTTGATTTTTTGTCACAATTTGTTGAAGAAGGGAAAGGCCAAAATGGGGTTCTGGATTTGAGCATAAAATAGGAAGAGGATGATTTCCAAATTATAAACCCGTAGTAACTAGAAAATGGGCCTGATCATTTAGGTTACATTCTTCCCCAACACTATTTCATATAATTTGAGTTTAAAAGCTCTTTAAGAAGAGATATTTTGGATAGGAAATGGTGAAGAAGCTATACAAAAACGATGTCTTATATAAACTGGTTTTGGCAATAGCAAGATCCAAAAAATTTATAATTAGTTTTGAATCCACAGCGGACAAACTTATTATCACTCATTTAAAGTTTAAATTTAAGTTGATTAAACACCTTACTCCAAATAGTAGCTTAGAATGTCAATTCAACATTGCAAGGCTGTGCCATTTAGCTGAGAAAATCTATGGGGGTCAATAAAATGCCAATTTCATAAATCTGATTCAGTTTACAGTCCTCGTCCTCAACTCAGTCAAGCCATTCATCTTCACCAAAACTACTTTCGAAACAAATAAGTTATATGATAGCAATGAATTTGATTATTAATGCTTATCGGATATAAATTTGATAATAAGATAATTTTGACTTAAAACCAATTGACTAAACAAATGATTTATTTTCCCATACATTTAGTTTATTTTTAATTAGTCTGTTACAACAAATCCATTAGAGAAAGCTATCCAAAAAAGATTAAAATTGATGAATTTAGACACTTTTATTTTAATTTTAATGATTTGTTTGAGATTTAAACAATAATTTAAATAAATAATCTTGTTAGTTAAAATATATTTTTTTCAGAACCATTTTGTATGAGGAAGATACTCAAATCAACATTGTTATGAAGTAGACTAATTTTGTCTATTTATAATTTCCAAACAGGTTCTCTTATTTCACATCCGCTCCTAATAGATAAAATCTAAGATTGATGTTGTCGATTTTTCCGCTTTATGTTAGCAAAAGAAATTAATTTTAAATTTTTATTAAGCAATATGACGATATTTGCAGGATCATCTTTTCTGTTCTGTAAAGCTGGAGTATGCTTAAAGATTTAACATAAATAAAGAATTATTTTGAAATTGTCTGTCTGAAGTCAACAATTTCTGCTTTAAGGAACTCTATCAATAAGTTACTCATCAATTATGAGATAAAGTTTAATATACTTATCTCTTTTGATAAAAAATCGAAATATTCATTAAACTTGCATAGCTGTAAAAGAAGTGATGATATATTTTTATTGTAACTTTATTATAAAAAAATTATAATGGAACTCAAAGATATTTAAGTCATTACAATAGCATTCCAAACTAATGATTATATATTTGTGATCATGCACTCTTTTTAAAAATCTTAGTAAGAATTTAATTACATGAATAATGTTGTTCCATTTAGATTAGCTTTGAATAAGATTAGCAGCTAATTCCCTAAGAGTTTCTTTCTCCTCTTTGGCATTGAATTAATTGTAAAAGGTTATGAACAAATGCATAGCTGTCTTTCTTGTGGTAGTATCTCCATAGAAGTCACAGATAACTCAATAAATGCATGCATGTATCATATTTGCTATTTATATTTATCAGATATCAAAGTCATAATGTTGGATATTCTCATCCATTTCATTAAGAATTTTCCAGCCCAGTTGATATTCAATTAATTTTTATTTTCTTTAAAAATGGAATTTTACTTTAATTAAATAAGGACTTTATTTTTACATATTTATAATATTCTAGTTGAATTACCCTTTTACTTCTAAAAGTCCCATATTCTCTTTTTTCTTATCTGCATTACCAGGAATAACATCCATCTTTGTAAAATCTTTAAATCTTTTTAAAAAAATTTAAAATGAGATCTTTAAAAATATCAAAATTAGAGAAGAATATTTTTCCCTAATTTTTTACTAACATTTTTGTTTTAAGAGTTACTTATTTTAAAATCCTGTTGAGTTTCGTCCTTGACTTGAGAGATCACTTTATTTTTCCTTGGTTGGTTAATGTCGTACTCCATGTTTTTTACCTGCTCGTAAAGAGCTTCTCATCCATATTATCCTAACAATAGATACACTAATCTTTGAAGTCTGAGTTGAGGTATCCCTGTATAAGAACTTATATCGTAGTCAAAGTTATGAGCGTAGATCTCAGCAGCTTGAGCTATTCCCTTGCATATCCTAGGCACTAGCACTCTCAATAATAATTTCAGCACTCTAATAATAATTTCAGCTTTCCCTTCAGGATTTAATTGTGGCTGCAAATGCTAAAACAAATATCATAAAACAAGAAAATCTTACCGCCAGAGATTTAAAATATAAGTGGAAGGGATGAAGGCCTTGCGATTCTCTCTCATTCGTAAGACTCTTTATTTTAGCTGGATCGCTCTTGAGGAACAGTGAGAGTGTATCTTCGCTAGTTTAGTAATATGTCTTAGATTAAGTATAAATATAGCTTAAGAAATAATATCTTAGCCACGCAGTGGAGAATATTTTCGCCAGTATTTTCATTCTGTCCATCAATAGCGTTTGGATCAAGCTCCATAAAGAGCTTTCCTAGCTTGAAATAGTAAAGTTAAATTCAAAGTTGTATTCTTTTTTAGGATTTAAATTGCTGCACAATAAAGCGAAGAAAGCAGGCGTGCTTTGCTTCAGTTGGCATCTAGCATTCACTTTACAGCCGTTGTCGAGTAGAAAATTGGCACACTGAATGAGCGTTTCCTCAAGCTCCTTGAATTTTGCATCATAGTCCTTTTAATCCTTTTCTTGATTATAGAATCCTTTGAAAATGGAATTCTTAATTATTTCTAAAATAT